>PVHP010022657.1:0-28163 GCA_004024765.1 Zapus hudsonius
CCAGCTGGTGGGAGATGGGACTATATCTGAAATATGTGTAAGAAGAGAAGCATATTTGAATAATGTGGGGGGCAGTGAACTGAAAAATCACACCGACTGTCTTAACAGAGGGGCAGTCTGAAATGGTTAGGCAGGGAGACAAATCCAGGTTGGAGGCAAGAAAGAACCAGAAGCATTACAGAAAGATAGCAGCTTCCAAGAGAGGTATTTGACCAACACGGAAACCAGGAACTTGTTGAATGACTACAGAAACCATTGATCATGGGCATAGTGGTTATGTAATTGAGTATATTGCATCAGTTAGTGTAAATGGCTTTCTTCACCTTCTCTCTCTCCAAAGTGGCACTTGTTTCCCACAGGGATGGTTAGAACTCATCCCACTGTCTCAAAAAGAAATACTTGACTAAATTAAACCAGCTGATACCCATGCCTGAAGCCAAGGCTTGTAAATATCACACAATCAGCAAGGATATTGTGTTGCAAGGAACAGAAAACCCAGTTCCAGAGTGTTCTATACGTGAACACCCTGAGACAAAAGAGGTTCTGTGACCGGCTGTTGTGTGATGCTGTCCTCTGAGAAAAAATAAGTGCCATCTTGATCAGAAGCAGCTGTGACTACTCATGACAGTCTTGAGGTTGAACCCGTTGGCATTCCTCCATACAAGGAATGGGTGGGATGGGTCGTCAAGACATCTCCTGTGCCAGCTGAATGCATGCAGTGTTGTGTGAGACCTCGTGTCCTCAGGGAGAGGTAGAATATATAGAGGGAGGAAGATCAAGTGACAGGGACCCCTGTCTGTGCACTTATGGGGAAGTCATCATCTATTGCTGGATAAGAAATTTCTTTTTTAAAAAAATATTTATTTATCTATGAGAGAGAGAGAGAGAGAGGGAGGGAGGGAGGGAGGGAGGGAGGGAGAGAGAGAGAGAGAGAGAGAGAGAGAGAGAGAGAGAGAGAGAGAGAGAGAGAGAGAAATGGGCATGCCAGGGCCTCTAGCTGCTGCAAATGAACTCCAGATACATGCACCACTTTGTGCATTTGGCTTTATGTGGGCACTAGGGGAATCAAACCTGGGACATTAGGCTTTGCAGGCAAGCGATATAACTTCTGAGTCATCTCTCCAGCCCTGGACAGGAATTTACAATGCTATGCATTACAATGCCAATGCTTTGGGGTCTCCATGCTCCTGTAAGTAACCCCTCACCCATGCTCTGTAAGCAAACCCAATAAACTCATTGTATCACTAGCTTGAATTATCCTTTGGTCTGTCCTGGGTGCCCTGTCTGAGGGGAGTAAGTGTTTGTTGGCATCTCTTTAGAAAAGAGTTCATGTGACATTGGTTGATCAGGCAGCCTTAGGGACTCAGAGTCCTTCACCTCCTGGCTTTGATAGTCACTCCCTCCCCCAGTCTGATTCCCCTCAGGTCTTAAAGGTGGCTGCCCCAGGTACTGGGGTTGTGGGGTTACTGTTCTGTGTTAATAACATATAGAGGTTTTATACCCCAGGAGTCTGAGTAGGAGGCCAGGTAACAACTCCAATTGGAGAGTATGGTATAGGAAAGGAAATGCACTCACCTTCGAATTCATGTGTACTAAAACCAGGGATAATAAACAGAGGATTGGGTTTAATCTGAAAAAAACTATCATGGAGAAGGGTAGCTATGCAAATAAAAGCCCTGTGGTACTAAAGAAGGGAAATAGGGCTGGAGAGATGGATCAGTGGTTAAGGCACTTGCCTCTGGTGCCTAAGGCCCCGGGTTCAATTCCCCAGTACCCACATATGCCAGACCCACAAGGTGTGGCCCTGGTGCTCTCTCCTCTCTCTCTCTCTCTCTCTCTCTCTCTCTCTCTCTCTCTCTCTCTCTCAATCTGCTTGAAAAAAAATGAATAAGTAAAATATTTAAAAAATAAAAATAAAGAAGGGAAATATAGAGCTAGGTATGGTGGTTCATGTCTAGCCTGGGCTGCAGAGTGAGTGCCAGGTCAGCCTACAGTGAGACCCTGCCTCAAAACTTGCGGGGGGGGGATGTGTTGAGTGGACAATTGGCTGTGTCCATTTCTATCTGGCTACCAATAGACTAGGCTCTAGATCCCAGAAGCAGGGTGCTGAGGCTGCATCAGATGTGTATTCCAGCACATCTTCCAACAATCCTTCCAAGTAAGGAACTGCCTCTGAAACCCACAAGAGTACTTGAGTTTAAAAGGTTAAAAAAAGGAGAATTTTGAAAATAGATGAATTCTTTTCCTTATGATAATATCATATACTGCTAACCTAAAGTTTAGAAAATACAGAGCGGGTAAGCCAACTGGAAAGGCTTTCCTTGTTTGCATGGGGAATGCCTGTTTTTTTCCCAAGGTGGGAAAGAACAGTGTCTGCTAAGTGCACCGAGCAACCACAAGCTCTGAAAAATCTATTGTGTTCCTTTCTGATGAGAGCCATGCATCTCCTTAGGATTCCTCTACGTTTGCAGAGCAACTTTGGGAGACGTGCCAACTGTTAATGGTCCCGCTGCACCATTAACACACGGAGAGAGAAGAGCTTTGCCATCAAGAGGGGCTCTAGGAGAGAGTCATTAATCAAGGTAAGCAGCACTCTTTGTATATATCCATCCTGGAGAAGATGATCATGTCAATCAAGGGACTGAGTCATAGTGTGACTTGGTTTTCCCTGGAAGCTTCAGCTTTTTTGGGGGGGGTGGGAAAGTTCATTACCTGAGGGGGATTGTTAAGGCTTTCTTCCAAGTTGCATGCTTTTTAAAAAATGTTTTATTTATTTATGAGAGAGAGAGAGAGAGAGAGAGAGAGAGAGAGAGAGAGAGAGAGAATGGGCACAACAGGGCCTCCAGCCACTGCAAATGAACTCCAGACACATGTGCCCTCTTGTGCATCTGTCTTTACATGGGCACTGGGGAATCGAGCTCAGGTCCTTCTGCATTGCAGGCAAATGCCTTAACCACTAAGCAATCTCTTCAGCCCGAAGTTGCATGCTTTGGTGGAGGTGAGGGTTTGGTGATGGTTTGATCCAGGTGTCCCACACAAACATGTGTTCTGAATGATGGATCCCCAGCTGATGGCAGTTTTGGAATTGGAACCTCGTTGGAGCTGTATTATTGGGGGTGGGTTTATGGGGGTTATAAGCCAGCTCCCCCTTGCCAGTGTTTGGCACACCTTCCTGCCGCTGTTTGCAATGCTGTGGTGGAGGTGATGTCCACCCCTCTGCTCATGCCATCGTTTTCCCTGCCATCACAGAGCTTCCCTGGAGGATGTAAGCCAAAATAAACTCATTCCTCCCCAAGTCGCTTTTGTTTGGGTTTTTTTCTGAGCAGCACCAAGAAAGCTGACTACAACAGTGAGCAAAACTTGCTTTCCTACAACTGCGTTCCACTGCACAGAACCTCAGAGCTGACAGCTCACAGCAAAATCCTTATAGATGTGCTTATACTGTAAAAGGGCTTATAGACCCCCCTCCCAATTTTTGAGGCAGGATCTCACTCTAGTCCAGGCTGACCTGGAACTCACTCTGCAGCCCAGGCTAGCCCTGAGCTCATGGCAATTCTCCTACCTCAGCCTCTCCAGTGCTGGGATTAAAGACATGAACCACCCAGGCCAAACTCCTTTTTTTCCATCTTTAATACCACTAAGCTTTTATTTGCATAGCCAACATTCTCTCTCCATGCATCCCATATAAATCTTTTTTTTCAATAAACGCAACCCAATCTTAGGTTATCATGGTAATATAAAATTCTACAAAATCCTGTAACCTTCAAAGGCTTCCAAGAAAGAAGTCACTTTGTAGGCCCAAGAATGAATAGTCATATGCTCAGGGGGTTTTCCCCTCCTCTTTGTACATTTGAGGCATAGCATGGATTCCTCAGGATCTTTGGAAATATCGTGATGATTCATCTTCATGGCTAACTTGACGGGATTTAGAACAACCTGGGAGGTTCACATCTGAGCTGTGTCTAAGAAGGACTTTCCAGAGAGGCTAAATTGGGGAGGAGAGACTCACTCTGAATGTGAGCTGAAACACTCCATAGGTAACCGTCTCAGAATGAACAACAAGTGAAGGAGAAAGCATTGGAACTTATTTATGTGATTTCTTGATTCATTTTATTAATTTATTATAGATAGATATACAGAGAGAGAGAAAGGGTACACCAGGGCTTGTAGCCACTGCAAACAGACTCCAGATGCATGTGTCACTTTGTGCATCTGGCTTTACATGGGTACTGGGGAATTGAACCTGGGTTGTTAGGCTTTGCAGGCAAGCGCCTTAACCATCGAGCCATCTTTTCAGCCCCATCTCTGTGATTTCTGACTGCAGACGTGATGTGACCATTTGCCTCTACTTCTGCTGCCACACCACCCTATCATGATGGACTGTATCTTTTCTTGATTTCAATGAAGTTTTTGGCTTGTCCCTAGGCAAGAGTAACAGAGTGCAGAATGAGGTCAGTTTCTCAGTTGGATGATTGATTAAAAAATTGACTTTGATGTTGGAGTGAGTGTCGTTCAGGGGTTGAGCATGAAGTATCAGGTCATGTTGAATCTGTGGTCAGGAAACAGAGAACAGGCTATCAAACACTATATATCAAACAGGGCTATCAAAACACTCTAAGAGATAGACAGTTTTAAGCAGAGGAAAAGGACCCTTGGTAGGTGGCTGTATTCTCACCCAAGATAGTGAAGGGGGTGACCCCATTTTCACTTTCTTCCCGGCATAAATGAATACCAATGGGGAAGTTGGAGAACTTTCTGGGTTCTGCACAGTACATCATGGACCCACCAGGGACTTTGTCTTCATTTAAACTGGCCAGTCTATACTGATCTCACTCTCCAATGGAGATTCTGTTTGTATTTTTCAGAAGGCAGGGAGAGAGCTGTGGTCATTCCAACTCTACTGATGAGCCTCGGGTGGAAGACTGATATCCCAGCAAGAGATGAACCACCCCAGGCCCACTGTGTAGGCCCCAAGTGAAACACTTGAGACAGTGGTGGGGCAAGAAAGAGACCTATAACCACAGCCAGTCAGTCATCCCAGGTTAAGTCAGCAAAACAAACACCAATGACTTCCAACACAATTTAAAGTAGAAGCACAGAGACTCTTAAGGTCACAACGACAACAATGAAACAGACTTCAAACTCACCCACCATGACTCAGGGAACTGAGCAGAAGAGGGGCGGAAAGACTATAAGAGCCATGGTGGGAGAGATTACCCAGAGACATTACCCCCCTCAGCTACAACACATAAAGGGGGACAACCTTGTTGCCTCCTGTGCTATCCATAACCCCTTGCCACGTGGATTGATCTATTTGGCCCACCAAGGAGGATACCCAGTGGGTTGGGGACAGGGGGGAGGGAAATGGGAATATAAGCACAATATTTACTCAATCAATGTCTCTAATTTTGGACAATAAAGATAAAAATAAAAAATAAACTGGCAAGTCATGGGCTCTGGACATGCTGGCTTCCCCCATTCAATGAATGTCCAGGTCTGACTGAGTCCCAGAGGAATCTGTTCTACCTTTTCCTCTTACGTTTATATAAACTATTCTTCCATATACTTTCCTGCCTGTTAATTCCTTAATCAGCACAGAAAACAAATCCAACACCCCTAGATGGTATCACAATGAAACCTCAAAGTCCCACTTCCTCCAGTGAGGCTCCACCTCTTAAAGGTTCCAGAACCTTCTCAAACAGCGCTACCTTCTGGGGATAAAGTGTTCAAACACGTGAATTAATGGGGGAAGATTTCATATTGAAAAGATACCAGATACTTTCAGGGATTTTATTTAAATTCTTTTTTTTCTTTATTGTTCATAATGAGTTACATTGTTTAGTGGGCCAACCATGAGTTGTTATCCCCAATTCCCTGTTGCCCCCCTTCCCCATCCCCAGTCAGCTGGATATCCTCCTCCGTGGGCCGTCTTATTTAAATTTTTAAGGTTGTAAGAGAATTCCTTCCAGAATTGTACCAAGAAATGCACAGCTCCCCACAGTCATTGACAAGCATTTTGTGGCCTGTTGAGTTGAGACTGAGTGGTTGAATATTGGCCGCACTGTGTGAGCCAGACACCTGGCTTCCCTCAGAGCTTTCAGACATTATGCTCATAAATTCTCTTTACTGCCTGGGCCAGTTGTAATTGGGTGGCTTCTTATATGTGTCCAGAAGCATTTTAGTTCCTTTGGATACAATTTTAGAAATAAAAATTAAAATATCCATTTTTTCTATCCTATAGTTCATAAAGGCATTTCACATCCATTATCTCATTTGATCCTCACAAATGTCATGCCGCTTTACGGATGAAGGTCATTACTGGACAAGCTGAAAATAGAATTCACATCTCTGGTTCTTATTCACTCCGTTACTATTAAATCCCTTTTAAATATAATCAGCTGAGTGGTGAACCAGGGGTTTCATATTCTCTTGCAACTCCATGTTCATATTATGTTTGTATTTGCAATGTGTTATTCTAAATTACCCAAGCGCTTTGGAAAGGCTATGGTGTAGTGAATAGTCAATGCCCCAGAGTCAAAATAATCAAATATTAATGAGTACATGAAAACTAACAAAAGATATTAAAATGTATTTATCTATCCATGCCTAGATAGAATACACCCCAGAGTCCTCAACAAACTTGTTGGGTTCATCTTATGTTTGTTATTTTGAAGATTGTTACTATTATCGACATTTTTTGAGAAATTAAAAATATTTTATTTATTTATTTGCAAGGAGAGAGAAAGAGAGAATGAATGGGTGTGCCTTGGCCTCCAGCCACTGCAAAGGAACTCCAGATGTCTTTTTGTGCCCCTGCCTTTATGTAGATACAGGGGACTTGAACCTGGGTCATTAGGCTTGGCAGGCAAGGGCCTTAATTGGTGAGTCATCTCTCCAGTTCTTTTTGAGAAATTTTGAAGAGTAGGAAAAAACACAAGGAAAATAAGACCTTATTTTTCAAGGTGAAACAGTAGGGATTGATTGCACATATAAATTGTGTGTGAGTGTGGGTGCACATACCATGGTGTTTGGGCAGGTGAGGGGACAATTCGGGGTGCCGATCCTTACCTTTCACCTTGTTTGAGGCAGGTGGTCTCACTGCTGACCTCTGCATTTGCTCATCAGAGCCACTGGCCAGTGAGCTTTCAGGAAATTCTCCTAGTTCTGCCTCGATTTTCCCCCCTAGGTTCATGGGAATTACAGACGCTAGTGTTACAGTGTCCAGCTTTATGTGATATCTGAGAGTCCAAACTCAGGTATTCAAGCTCGTGCAGCTAATGCTTTATCCACTAAGCCATCTCCCCAGCCCTCTAAATCCTGATGCAATAAAAAATATTTTTTAAAAAATGCTAGAACAAAGAAATGTTCCATTTGTGTGCATTTGAAGAATTTAACCATTTCTGTTAGAAGTCCTTCTCGTCATCCTAACTTGTCGCTTATAACAAATTCTGATCATTAATCACTTTTTTCAAATAGAGTTATTGCAATAGCTTGAAGATTTTCCATAATGTGTCATGATTTTAGCCGGGCAGGTGACAGTCTCCTCTGATAGGTTGGTAGTTATGATGATAAACTGAAGGCTATAAGAGGAGAGGGTTCGATGCCTTTGCAAGTTCTTTAAAAACTTACCCAAGGAAGGAGTGTGTCACTATCTCTTAGTTTCCCAGACAAATAGATATTCAGTCCCAGGCTTCAGGGTGACTTGTCTCCCACTTTATTCTGCTCACAGAAACTCCTATTGTTTGTTTGTTTGTTTTTGTTATTTTTTTTCCTTTCTTCTCCATCTCACCTCCTGGACTCTCCCTCTGATGTATTTAATAAGTGCACTTCTGGTCTACTTGAATATATTTATTTTGAAATTGTCCCAGATTTGTCAGTGGACAGCATCGTGTGTGTTTTTAAAAATGTACATAGTGCAACTGAGATCTGAATTAAATTTTATCCCTTTTCTTCTTCCACTCAGTGTTTTTTTTTTAAAGACTATTTATGTGTACTTGGTAAATCTGGTTTATTGTTTCTATCGAATAGTCTTCATTGTATTTCATCACAGTCTACTTGTCCATTCTTCTAGAGACAAATCCTGTTTTTCACAAACAATGATGTAAAAAAAAATCCTTGTATGTCTCTCCACAGGGACTTGTAAGAGGTTCTCTGGGTCATGTTCCCAGGAGTGAATGCAGCCAAGTTCATCATCGCATTGTCCGAATTGGAGTGCACTTTCATCCGTGTCTGTGGGTTCCTTTTTCTCACAGCTTCTTTGTTTGTGTCCTGTGTGTGAGTAGTGTAATGTTATGTGTGTAATGTGTGTATCTCGCATATGTGTTGTGCATACATATTCCGTGTGCACATGTGTGCAGAGGTCAGAGAAAGTCAGGTGTCTTTTTCTCCCATCTGCAGGTTTCCTTGAGATGGGGTCTCTCACTGAACCTGGAGCTGCTATTATTTTGGTTAGAATGGCTGACCAGTGAGGCTCAGATATTCTCCTCTCTGCCTTCGACAGGACTAGCATTACAGGCATCCGTGACCAACCCAGAAGTGTACATGGGTGCTGGGGAATTGCACTCAGGGCAAATAATTTCCTCATACTTGCTTAGCAATCAGTGTTACCCAATAAACCATCTTCCCAGCTGCTTTTTTCTTACAACTTCTAAGCCCTCAACAAAACAAAACACTTAGCTAGATATGACGTGGCAATTTGACTTTTCAGTACTTAAAAGACACAGAACATATATTCACAGACAGATGTTAAAATTTCCCATAGTAACTCCAAATTAGAAACTTCCCAGATGACCCCGTTGATAGGAGAATGGATAATGAGACCTCAATGTCTCTGAACAATCGAAAACTATTCAACAATCCAAAGAATAGACTATCCACATAGGCAACAAGTGTGTATTTCTAAGAACATTATGTTTCGTGAAAGATGCTGTGTGCAATGAAGCATAAGTTGCACAAATTTTTAATATAGTTCTAGAATATGCAACAATTTTCTATGGTTGGTTAATAAATTCTGGATGGATAGAGGAGACTAGAGAGGCTGTTTCAGATGGGTTATGTTCTATGTCTTGATAAAGTTTTGAGTCAAAACACGTATCTGATTTTTTGTCAAGCTTGATTTGTATGCTTTTAAGATTCGTGTATTTCATTGCATGTATAAAATATATTAATATTCATTTTATCCTCAAAGTAAAACCCTGCCAATCAATACTGAAGTCTAGTTAATGATATGCATCCCAACCTACTAGTGGGGGAATTTCAGGGATATTTGCAACTTACTTTCGAATGCATCACTAAACTAAGCTGGGTTGATGGATGGAGAGACAGGAAAGGGTGGTGCCATGAGGCAAACCTGGTGAAAATGAAAATGTCAGTGGTCCAATCTTGGGGGATGCTTGCTCTTAGTTCTTTTTACCATGGCTGTTCTCGACATTTCTTCAATCTCTTGTGTTTTGTATGTAATTGATCGTTTAATTTCCAAGTGATGACTGCTGTTTTCTTCTCTCAGCATCTCATGGCACCTGCTGAACAAGGTTGATAGCAGGTGCCACTGATGCTTTTGAATTAGCTTGTGAGGCATCTTTTCCAACCGCATTCTGATGGGTTTAGCTGGAGAGACTGCAGGGATTGAATCAGACTCTTTGCTGATATAGGACTGTAGGAGGGAAAGCGTGGTCCTGGAGCCAGTATGGCTGCAGAGGCTTTTCTGATTCCACAGGTGATTTTTCAGAATTCTTTACCTCTCATATGAAATAAAAAGTTGTATAATACCTGGTGATTCCAAAGAATACATCTGTAACATAGCATGTAAATCACAATGCTTAGTAACGAATTAAGCACATGTTTTAAAAAATATCTTTATTAAGAATGTTTAAACATTGTGGGCTGGAGAGATGGCTCAGTGGTTAAGGCACTTGCCTCCAGTGCCTAAGGCCCTGGGTTCAATTCCCCAGGACCCACATAAGCCAGACACACATGTGGCCCTGGTGCTCTCTTTCTCTCTCACTCTCTGTATCTCTCTGCTAGAAAATGAATAAATAAACTATTTTTAAAAATAGAAAGTGTCAAAAATAAATAAAACATATTTAAAAAAATGTTTAAACAGTGTATGAGCAAACCTTGTGAATGTGTCCCCAGTTCCCTCCTTTCTGTCCCCTGCCCACTGAGGTCCTTCCTCGGATGCACATACTAGATCTGTCCATAGGTTAGGGGATATGAAATGCACCAGAGGGAGCCAGGTTTTCTTCTTTTCTTCTCCCTTTGTGTGTTGTTGCTGAGGAGGGTGATGTCTCTGGATATTCTCCCCCACCATGGCTCTTACATTCTTTCTGTCCCCTCTTCCGCTTAGTTCCCTGAGTCATAGTGGGTGAGTTTTAACTCTGCTTTATTGTTGAGATCTTAAGTATCTCTGGATCTATGCCCTGGGTTGTGATGGGTATTGTTGGTGTCTGTCTCCATTGACCTTTCATGGGTTATCAGACTTGCTGTGGTGGTTGGTCTTCTGTTTGTCTCGTCACTTTCTTATAGGTTTCATTTGGGCCCTGTGTGAAGTCTAGATGTGGTTTGTCTCCTGCCAGGATGTCAGCCATCATCCATTGTCTTGTTGGTCGAATTTGGTTGTCCCTGGCTCTCTGAATACTTGCTGAAAAATACAAACACAATCTCCATTGGAGAGTGAGATCAATTTAGGTCAAATGAGACAACATTGCTATTTTGGCTATCTCCTAATATATATATAATTATATATATAATATATATATATTTATTATTATATTATATTTTATTATTATTATATATTATATATTATATATAATATATAATATATTATATATTATATTATATTATTATATATAATTATATATAATATTTATAATGGATTATAATATATATATAATGGATACAGCTTTCTGGTAGTGGGAATTTTCCCTAGGAACCCGAGTTCTTGGTCCCCATAGGATTTTGCCATGGATTCCAGTCCCTGTTAAGGATTCCTTGTCACTAAGAAGATCTCTTAGCCAATCATTAAGCCATTGATTACTCTCCTAGGTTTAGTGCCACTATTGCACAGATAAGCATTTCTTGACTTGCTGGTCTCTTCCACACATATGTTTTACTCACAACCCAATTTAAGAATTAGAGATCTTAGGACTGGAGAGATGGCTCAGCAGTTAAGACACCTGCCTCCAGTGCCTAAGGTCCTGGGTTCAATTCCCCAGTACCCACATAAGCCAGGCCCACAAGGTGGTGGCCCTGGTGTACTCTCTCTCTCTCTCTCTCTCTCATATATACATATATATATATATATATATATGCTTGAAAATGAATAAAATATTTTAAAAAATAATTAGAGGTCTTAAATTCTGTCAGAATGCTGACAATTAGTGACTGTTGAGTGCGCAGTACTGAAAGAATCAATGTATCACCCCCTCCAAGGCAAGAGGTAATGGAAAGCACGTAAGAGCCAGAGGATGGGGAGGAGTGCTTTGGAACAGTCTTCCAGATAAGAAGTGGTGTTACATTTACGACCTCACAGTGACTGTTAGTGTCCACACAAGACTTGCACAATATTGGAACTATCAGCATTCTGTTGTGGCTAGTTGAAGAGGGGAAAAAAAGCAAATTAGACATAGTATCCATACTACCAGTAGCTATATCTTGAATTTTGTTAAGACTTATTGCTTATTCTTATTTATTTATTTGCAAGCAGAGAGAGATAGAGAGAAAAGAGACAGACCTCCAGCCACTGCAAATGAACTCCAGATGCATGCACCACTTTGTGCATCTGGCTCTACGTGGGTACTGGGGAATCGAACCTAAGCTGTTAAGCTTTGCAAGTAAGTACTTTAACCACTGAGTCTTCTCTCCAGTCTCTCATTCACTCTTTAAATATTCTTATTTATTATTATCTTTGTGTATGTATGTATATATGTGTCATGCACATGGAAGTCATAGGACAACCCTAAGTGCTGGTCCTGGTACCTTGTTTGAGGCAGGGTCTTTTGTGTGCTGCCAAGAATGCCAGGCTGGCTGGTCCATGAGCTTCTGGGATTCTCTTATCTCTGCCTCTCTTCTCATGTTAGAAAGACTGGGATTACAGATACTCACTACTGTGCCTACCTTTACGTGTGTTTCTGGGGATCCAGACTCAAGTCATCATGTTTGTATGACTACCCACTGAGTCATCTCCCTGACCCTGTCAATTATTTGAAAAATATTTTTATTTGTTTATTTGAGCAAGGGAGAGATGCAAGCAGAGACTAACACACACACACACACACACACACACACACACACACACACAGAGTATGGGTGTGCCAGGACCTCCTGCCACTGCAAATGAACTGTAGATATATGCTCCATTTCATGTATCTAGCTTTACATGGGTTACTAAAAAAATCAAATCCAGCCCAAAAGGCCTTGCAAGCAGGCACCTTTAACTGCTGAGCCATCTCTCCAGCCAATCATTCACTTTTTTGTTTTGCTTTGTTTTGAGGTAGAGTTTTGCTCTAGTCCAGGCTGACCTGGAATTCTCTATGTAGTCTCAGGCTGGCCTGGAACTCACAGCAATCCTCCTTCCTCTGCCTTCTGAGTGTTGGGATTAAAGACGGGTGCCACCACACCTGGCTCGTTCACTTTTTAAAAGACATATACTTAGTAACCCAGGCTGGTCTTGACCTTCTGATCCTACTTCCTTGGCCCCTCGAGTGCTGAGATAACAGGTATGTGCCACCACACCTAGATCTCATTCAACTTTTAATGCCACCAAATGATTACTGATGTAACTATGTCATAATTCATGCATAGACTTTTCTATGTACATTTTAAACTATTCCCTTACTATGATCCAGGCACATGTGTGAAATGGTTTCTTCAGGGTGTGCCCAAGGAAGAAATAGCTATGGCTGAGGATATATGAATTTTGTCATTTATAGGAGAGGACTAAATTGCTTGCTTCATTAGCTTTTACAATTTACCATCTGTTGGCAGTGAGTTTTCATTGAATCATATCCTTTGGGACACTATGTTATCAGAGTTCTTAATTTTTGCCAATCTAGTCTATTTAAAATTACATTTATTATGATCTTAATTCATATTTTTCCTATGTGAAATATCAAACTCATGTCATTGCTCATTAAAATTTCATTTCATTTTTTAAAAGTAGATTTGAAGAATACTTTATATATACGTCTTTCAAGACAGTATCTCTTGTGTTCCAGGCTGGCCTTACACACTTTGTAGCTGTGATGACCTTGAACAAGTTCTTTTATATTTTTTGAAGTAGGGTCTCCCTCTAGCCCAGGCTGACCTGGCACTCACTCTGTAGTCTCAGGCTGGCCTCCAACTCATACCAACCCTCCTACCTCTGCCTCTTGAGTGCTGGGATTAAAGACATGTGCCACCATACCTGGCTCTAAATGACCTTGAACTTCTGATCCTCCTGATCAATGCTGGGGTTTTCAGGTGTGCCCCACCATGCCTGGTTTATGTGGTGCTGGGGATGGAATCCAGGGCTTTGCGCTTGTTAGACAAACACTATACCAACCCAAGACACATTCCTAATTGTCCATAGTCTAGATTAATTCTTTGTTATATGTATGTTAAAATGCTTTCTGTTTTGTATTTCTCTTTATGAAGTTAATTTTTAAAATATTTTATTTATTTTAGAGGGATAGACAGATAGAAAGAGAGAGAGAGAGAGAGGCAGATAGAGAGTGGGTGTGTATGGGCCTACCAGGGCCTCTTGGCACTGCAAACAAATGCCATAAGCATGCCCCACTTTGTGCAATTGGCTTTACATGGCTACTGGGGAGTTGAACCCAGGCCATCAGGCTTTGCAAGCAAGCACTTTTAACTACTAGGCCATCTCTTCAGCCCAACAGTTAATGTCTTTTGATGAATAGATATTAATTTTAATGTGGAAATGTTAATCGTTTGTCTTGTGTTCAGTTCTTTTTGTGATTTTTAAAGGAAGTTTTATTTTTCCCCCTTTTTTGACTCATCATGATATTGTATAAAGAACATGGACTGGTGATTTTCTGGTTGTTTTCATGTTCTTTTCCAGTTTGAGTGGCAGTTTTTCAGCCTTGGTTAGGAATTGCATTCCTTCTTCTCTGGGGTGGTCTGTGCATTTTAGAATCATATGCTCTTTGAAAACCTGATGGGACCTTATAAGGCTGGAGAAAGATGTTGCCCCTGTGGAAGATTTTGAGTGACTGATGCTATTTCCTTAATGGCTCTCTTATTTGGTTCAAGTTGTCTTTCTTCTTCGGTCAACGTTGCTATATTTTTCTAGAATTCTTTTCCAGTGTATCTGCTACTAATTTCATTAACATAAAAATTATTCAAGAATTAAAATTGTTTTATTCTTTGTTGAATCTGTCTGTATGTTTTCATTTTCATTTTTGATCATTTAAAATTTCTCTCCCTCCTTTTTTTTTTCCTTCCCTTTCCTCATCTCAGTAGGTTTTGGTCCACATCAGCCATGTTTTCAAAGAACCAACTTCTGGCTTTGTGTCCAGTTCTCTGGTCTCTTCTTTATTTTTCATGCCTAAATTGGATGTCCAGTAAATAAACTTCTAGAATTCCCTTCCCACTACACACAGTGAAAACATGAAAAATATATGAAATATTAATTCCCTTCCAAGTAGCAGGGATATTTTCACCTGCAAATTTTGCTAGTGTTTTCATTATAACTTAGTTCTCATATTTTTGAGCTGACATCATGATTTTATTCCTCTGTATTTTATCTTTAATTTCTACTGTACTTGTTTCCAATTCTCTTAATAGTCTTCATCCTTTACTGGAATTTATTGTGTTTTCTCTCTCTCTCACTTCTCACACTGGTCATTATCAGCTCAGTACATCTAAGTCCATTTCCTTTATGAGCATTCAAGCTATATATTTTCCCTTACCTTACCGCTTTTGCGTTTGTGGTTTCCTAAAAATTTAGTAGTTTCTTATATTATAAACTCTTACTTTATGAGTCTCACTATGGGTTTGCAGAAAGCAAATATATGATTCTAGCAGTTATCTTCTCCTTGCTGGGACAAAACACCTGACCACAAGCAGCTTATGGAAGAAAGGGGTTAATTTTGGTTTAGTTTTCAGGGGGAAGTTTCATCACCTTGAGAAAAGCAGGGCAGGCCTGAGTCCCATCGTCACACCAGTTGGGAGGAAGTCGTCTATTTACTAGGCTTAGAGCTGAGTTGTATGACCCCCAAACTCACCCCCTCCCCAGGGGACACACCTTCTCTAGCAAGGTGCCACCTCCCAAAAGCCTTCAACCTTCCCAAATTGCCACTAGCTGGCAACCAAGTTTTTAAAATGCACAAGCTTATAGGAGGCATTTCATTCAAACCACCACAATCACTTTATTAATTTTTTTGAGATGGATTTGGAAGCCTTCATATTTCTACATCTTGACAGCAGGTTTGCATGAGTTAAGGCTCCTTCAGTTCTAAAAGGCCACAGCTTTCTCCCCATTTAAATAACAAAAATACAAAGTGCTGATTCAGGGAACTTAAAAGCCCAGGACTGGGTGTACTTCAAGAGCACTTCTGCTTTCGTTTCTAGAGGCAGACCCTGTTTATTTTTTTTCCTTCCCCTTCTTTTATTTATTTATTTTATTATTTTTAATATATATTTATTGTCCATAATGAGTTACATTATTTAGTGGGCAAACAATAAGTTGTTATCCCCAAATCCCCAATGCCCCCCCTCCCCATCCCGAATCAGCTGGATATCCTCCTCCTCTGTGGGTCTTCTGGATCAGTCCTTGTAGCAGGGGACCATGAATAGCCTAGTACTCAGCCCGATTCTCCTGGCCCAAGTGTGTTGTTGCTGAGGGGTGCCATGCCTCTGGATAGTCTCCCCCACCACAGCTCTCACAATCTTTCCTCCCCCTCTTCTGCTCAGTTCCCTGAGTCGTGGTGGGTGAGTATTAAGGCTGCTTTAATGTTGTGAGCTTAGGGGTCTTTGTGTCAAAAATTGTTGGTTTCTGTCCTGGCTTATCCTGTGTTGATTGAATGGCTGTGGCTGTGGGTCCCTTGTTCATCTCATCATTCTCTGCAGGGTTCCATATGGATCCTCCACGATATGACTGTGGTGACTCATCTCTTGCCAGGATCTCAGCTATCTGCCTACGGTTGGATGGTAGGATTAGATGGGCCACAGCTCTCTCGTTGCATCCTGAAAAATACAAACACAATCTCCATCGGAGAGTGAGATCAGTATAGGTTAACAAATACACACAATTCTGGATTATCTAGATTCTATTTTTAGTAGCCTCCCCATCAGTCGGTCCCATAGAGCATCTTTTCTTGGGAGCCCAAGAGTACGGGATGTGGTGCATATCGCACTGATTCCCCAGTTCCAGTCACGGGCTTCCCCTCACTAAGTGGAATATTTGGCCAAATTTACAAGCTGTTGATTGTCTCCCCCAGGCCCAGGCTCCTCCATTGCACTAGTGCTCCTTTCTTGGTTCACTGTTCTCTCCCAGTAGGAGATATGGTCAGCCTACTCATGGCCGCAGTCTGCGTTTCATGCCAGTGGTCTCTGTTTACTCCAGTGTTGTTGATCAGCTTCCCCTGGCAGCCTGTGTAGTGCCTTCCAGCACTGCACTAACTGCCATCTGGGGTCTGCCATTTGGACCTTGAAGGGTCTCTCAATGCTGATCGATGGCATTCTGTGGTTTCTTCAGCAACAGGGTTTTTTGTCTCAGGCCTGGGGAGGTCATTCAAGGGCTTTGACAAAATTCTGTCTTGTTTTTGGAACCTCATGGGTCACTTTGGTCAACAGCTCAGTGAGGGAAGGAACTGGTGGCTGGGACCAGGGGTTGTCAGACTGATCAAATTATTCACAGGCTTAGACTCTCTCCCCTACCACTCTTGGCCCCTCTTGCCAGTCGACGCCCACTACTTGCTCAATAGACCCTGTTTCTTGTTTGCAGGTATGTTTCTTGTTTCTTCATTGGCTGTGACTCTTCCATCTGGTCTCCTGCGAAGATGGGCCTAGAGGCTTCAATCTCCATGGGAAAATGCCAACGTACAACCCCATAATGACAGACAGAGATTAAAAAAAACCACACACTATGAACACGCAATCAGAAAGAAGCATGGAGCCTCAGTGTGCTGTGATATCGCCAGGTCCTTCTGCTTGTTTCATTACAACGAGGCAGGAGGGCTCATTTTTTCAGACATGCCATATGCATAATTTTATGTTGGCAAATACAGTCTCAACTGCAAACATTTTCAAAGCTTATCACATCAAGCAATTGGGCTAAGTGGACCATGGGCCCAGGGGACCACAGCCTCTGTCACTCCAGAGATCCCAGGAAGGGGAGTTTATGGAATAAAAATAACAAACCCTACTGCATGAATGCATAGATATTTTAATTTTAGGACTTCTTCAAGGTCATATTCCCTTAGCTGAAACGGGGGCAGGAGTTCTAGCTGAGAAAACCTGAGAATCCCATGAGGGCAGAACTGCCTCCAGAAGAAAACAGGATCCACACATGGTAGCATGTGCCTGTAATCCCGTAGTTGGAAGATAGACAAAAGGATCAGAAGTTCAAGGTCATCCTCAGCCATGTAGTGAGTTGAGGCCAGCCTTTTCAACACGAGACCCTGTGTGAGTTAAAATAACAGGCACATGATTCTTAGTTTGTATCCAATGGACCTATTTTGAACACCTATGGATGAGCCTGGGGAAGGCCAACAGGCAATTAAATTCTGATGTCACTTGCTCCAATTAGCAGTCAAATAATAGACCTATCTGATGGGTGGATCTGTGAGGGCAGTTCCAGGGAGGATTGATGGAAGGAGGAAGACATTTCCACAGAGTGGGTGACCCCTGGTGGCGGATCACTTATACAAGCATTGCTCAAGGCCTTTTGTCTGACTTCCTGGGCTACTTGCTGGTACTTACATCTCCCCTACTGCTGTCCTTCGTGGACCTTGAAACCCAGCCTCATCAGCCTTCCAACTTAACTAAAGTCCAATGTCTCTTCAGGGAGCCTTCAAGGGTTCAGTGCCTGATTGGGACAGTTGAGACATCCTGCCGGGAGGACTGAGGAGCTATGGGGGTCTCAGATTCCCCAGTTTGCAGACAGCCATTGTTGGACTGCCCAGTCTGTATCCTGTAAGCTGATCTAATAAATCCCTTTTCTAATACACTTGCATTCTATGTCTGTTTCTCTAGAGAACCCTGACTCATGCAGTTGGTGCCTAGGTCATTTTAATTGAGGCCCATAAGGCTAAGAGAAAGCAGCCTAAATAAAACTCAGGGTGTCTGTGGCTTACACCGGTTCCCTACTATGCCTAATCAAAGGCTCTGCAGCTCATATGAATGAGAGGCTTTACATTCCCCACACAGCCATAATTGAGTACTTCACTGTCTTTTCTGTGTAAAAATGGCTATGTTCATCCTGTCAAGTGAAATAAGATGATTGCGTGCGCTGTTGTTTCATAATAGCCACCCCATCAATAAAACACAATTTCACATCCTTCAAGGGGAACTAAAGTGCTAGCGTTTATTTCTAAATAAAAAGGAGGAATGTATAAAAGCTTTCTATGTAAAAACCCTCTGAGCCATTGAAGAGTAGTATTTCTAAATTTATCTTTTTTATAAGTTAGAGCTAACATGAGTCTGGGATAAATCTATAATAACTTGGTTAAACGGGAACAGAGGAAATGTTGAATGAGGATCCTTCCTCCTCTTTGCTTATATTGCAATAGATGGATTATGAAAGCCCCTTGCCTCTCCCAGGATCCATGCTCTTCATGGGTGATGGTGTCACCCCGTTCCTCATGGGTGCAGTCTAGAGACTGCCTATGGCATCGTTAAATATTATCCCTGATTCTTTGATGTTCTTTCCAGGGAGAAATGAGTATACACTCCCTTCCCCTGACTGGGTGTTGAGCCTTCCATGTGAGAAATACAGTCATCTTTTCATTATCCATTTCATTAATTGTCATTTAAGTCACCCTGTGGTTAACAATGGCTCCAAAATATGAACGGTTGGGGCTGCGGAGATAGCTCAATCAGTAAGGTGCCTGCTTTGTAAGCATAATGAGGACATGACTTGGAGCCCAGAGGCCCATGATGTTCAAAAGCCAGGGGTGGTAGGAGACTCTCCCAGGAATTCTCCAGGGCTTTATAATCCCAGGGTGGGGAGGAGGAGACAGGTAGATTCCTGAGGTTTGTTTTCTGGTCAACCAGTCTAGCAAAGCCTGAAGGCCTGGATTCAATTCCCCAGGACCCACATACAGCCAGATGCACAAGTGCCGTTCACATCTGGAATCTGTTTGCCTTGCCAGGATGCCTTGACCCATCCTCCCTCTGTGCTAACAAATATATATATTTTAATTTTTTAAAAGTAAATTCTATCAATCATATATGATCTATCAAAAGGCAAACAACACAACATATTTCAAAATTCTAGAATTGGACAATGCCTTATGCTATAAAATAGAATGACTAGATGTGCACAACAGAACAGTTGGGTTTTATAAGGTGGAAAGAAGGAAACAGGATCATTATTTTTTGTTTTGTTTGCAGGTAGGGTCTCACTCTAGCCCAGGATGACCTGGAATTAACTCTGTAGTCCCATGTTGACCTTGAACTCACAGAGATCCTCCTGTCTCCCAAGTGCTGGGATTAAAGACATGTGCCAAACTCAGGTTTTTATGCTTATATGACAAGTGCATTTTTAGACATTGAGCTAACTACCCAGCTGTGGTAGTTTGAATAATGTCCTCCAATAGAATTTATTATAATTGTGTTTATTAAATTGTTAATTGTCTCCAGGCTTCTGGCTGGAGGAAGTGTCACTTTGGCCTAGGCTCCTGGGGACTGGCCCTTTCTAAAGTGGATGCAAAATACTAGGGATAGATATGCAAAAGAAAAGCCAGAACCTCAGGTCTGGCAGTTCTGCATTTTGTGAATTATAGTGTGTTTGCTGGCTGGCTCTGGAGGTGCTGTTGCTCTCTCTGCTTCCTTCTGTGAAAGGGGGCCAGCCTTTTTCCTTAACTTCCCCTGAATCTAATAGTTTCAATAAATACTTTCCTCCCAAAAATTGTGCCTGATTTGGAGATTCATCCCAGCAACATGTGGCTGACTATGAAACCAGCCCCAATATAGATTTTAATAAAATATAGATTTGGATTTTTCCTTAGATATTTTCAGACATTTCCCCCCTCCCCTGTTTTTTTTCTGTCAATGGGTTATTTTCAACATGGCAAAGACATGATTCCTATGCAGATTTAGAATGAACATATGCCAACCATTCTGCCAACTCTTTGACATGGGAACAAGGAAGAGAATAAAATTGGGTCCAGACATATATGAGGTGCAGTTATTTCTAGATATTGGCAAAGAGGATATTAACATGGGATTGGTGGGTCATCTGCAAAACTGGTTGGTGTTTTACGGGACAATAAAGAGGAACCCTTGGGGGATCCTCTTCTCTTTGGACAGCAGAAGGGAATGAAAGCTACCCAATGAGAGCAGCACAAGCTGTTGACAGCTTGTTGGGGCAAGGGGGTCAGTCACTGTCAAGTATATTCAAGAACTGATAAAAGGACAATCAGAGGAGGAGGAGGAGGAAGGAGAAGTAGAGAGAAAGGAGGAGGGGAGGGTGCGCTTGCTCAGTGACAACAGGCATGGAGAAGTTGTGGGTGGGCCATCTGGAAGTGAGGCATTCTCTGTGGTTGGTTTGGGGCATATATTTAGGTAACTGTTATTAACTGAGCCCTAGCTGTTGGGTCAGTGGTCATGGGGCTATTTATACCTTGCTGTATCAGTACTCCAGACAGTGGTCTGGCTTCCTAGAAACCAACCTGAACTGGGAATCAGAAGCAGGCTGGTTTCCAGGGCTGTTTGCTCTACAGAATGGGCT
The DNA here is from genome assembly GCA_004024765.1 of Zapus hudsonius. Classification (NCBI taxonomy): domain Eukaryota; kingdom Metazoa; phylum Chordata; class Mammalia; order Rodentia; family Dipodidae; genus Zapus; species Zapus hudsonius. The sequence continues at coordinate 20,894 of PVHP010022657.1, forward strand.
GGTTTCCCTAGATGACCCCTATGGGGTGTGTGGGTCAGAGTTCTTATTTTTATATATGGTCTGATAAGCATTCATCTGCATATTAAATCTCTCAAGACAGAACTCTGCAGATTTATAAGACATGTCACAGTGACTGTGATCTATTCAAATAATCAGTGGCCATCCAAGTGTAGGCTCCCAGGAAAGGAAATAACCCTTCGTGTAGAATTATTAAATAAAATTCCAGTAGGACATTGTTGTAATTACCTTCTCGTTGCTGGGACAAAGCATTGACCAAAAGCAGCTGATGGGAGGAAAGGATTTATTTTGGTTTACAGTCTTGAGGGGAAGCTCCATGATAGCAGGGGAAAGCATGCCATGAGCAGAGGCTGGACATCACCTCAGACACAGTAGGTGGAAAACAGCAGCAGGAGAGTGAGCTAATCTCTGCCAAGGAGGACCAGGCTATAACATCCCAAAGCCTGCCTCCAGCAATACACCTCCTCCAGCAAGGCTCCACCTCCCAAATTGTCATCAGCTGGGGACTATGCATTCAGAACATACGAGTTTCCAAGGGACATCTGCTTCAAACCACCACGGATATTGACAAGACTCCCTACTTCCCATTTACCTTAATTTCCAAGGTTTGGATATTTTTTAAGCACTGTTACAAGGAAAGGATAAAAACAGGAAATGGTGAATACTTTGAAAAATTCTGGAAAAAGCAGGAACTTGACAAGCACAAGACCAAAATCCCAAGATCACTTCAATATAAACTTAATCCAGTAGGAAAAGACAGTATTGGAAAAATCCATGCTGGTCATAGGTTGAAGAACATTTTGGAGGGCTGGAGAGATGGCTCAGCTGTTAAAGGTGCTTTCTTGCAAAGCCTGATGGTTCAGGTTCAGTTCCCCAGGACCCACATAAAGTCAGATGCACATAGTGGTACATGTATCTGGAGTTTGTTTGCAGTGGCAAGATGCCCTGGCATGCCAATCTCCCCCTCTCTCTTTCTCTCTCTGCTTAAAAATCATTAATTTTTTAATAAAGAAGATTTTATTTTTTATAAAGAAGATTCTCAGAACTCCGGTACCAAATGTGAAGCTTGTATTTTAAATTTTTCTGTTTCATTTATTCCTTTATTTCTCCACTGGTTCTTGAGTCAAAAAGACAGATGTTGCTTATTTTTTCTCACATCTTAACACTAATTACTTCCTACAAGGTATCATTCAATAAACTAGATCTGGAGGATCTATATCACTGACTCTCTTAATCAATGAGACAAGAGAAACTAGACACACAGACTTCTTTCGATTCCAAATGTCTTGATTTCCCCATCAGAGTAGCATCTGGGACAGTTGTTCTTAACTTTGTTATTTTTTTTAAAGCAAATTTTCAAAATCTTCAAATTCCTTATTGGCAGGTGGCTATCATTGACTAATTCATTGGGGGCAAACCTCTCTTTTCATATATATACATATATATATATATATATATATATATATATATATATATATATATATATACACACATATATATGCAAAATAGAAAGTGATTCATTCCATCTTTTGGGTCTCTTGGTTATTATGCCACTTCTCTTTATGCATAATGTAATTTATCTTGGTAGATATCTAATTATGAACCAGTATTTCATATGTCAGTGGGATGAGAAAGAGTTTACAAGGTATGCAGTTGACTTCAATATAAATTGAGTTCAATGGTTTTTTTTTTCAAGGTAGGGTCTCACTCTAGCCCAGGCTGACCTGGAATTCACTATGTAGTTTCAGGGTGGCCTCTAACTCATGGCAATCCTCCTACCTCTGTCTCCTGCGTGCTGGGATTAAAGGTGTGCACCTTGACACCCAACTTGAGTTCAATGATTTTTAAAAAATATTTTATTTATTTATTTGAAAGCAGGGAGAGATAGAGAATGGGCATGCCAGGGTTTCCAGTCCCGTCAAACGGATTCCATGTGCATGTGCTACTTTGTGCATCTGGCTTTATGTGGGCACTGGGGAAATCGAACCTGGGTCCTTAGGCTTTGCTGACATGTGCCTTAACCACTGAGCAATCACTCCAGCCCTGAGTTCACTGATTTTTAATCACGACTAAATAGGAAATCCAAATCTACATTTCAAATTTTATTTTTACCTCACCTTTTCAAATACCATTATTACATAGCCCCCCTGTTTCTACAGTGCTAATTGTGGCCAAATGAACAACCATCTTCTTAACCACTAGATGTCAGTGTGTCCCCACACTGAAGGAACAGGTAGAGCATCCATCTGGTGACAAAAAAAGAAAAAAGAAAATAAAATCTGATTGGTCAAGTTACATACCTACCTTCCTCCTAGTGACATGAAGGATGTCCTCATCAGCCCAGTCTTTGTTCTATTTCATGTAGGACAGGCTCTGGGTGACTCTGATTTCCATAATCTTTCTCACTAAACATGGGAGGCTCCCATAGAATTAGGCTAGGGATATCAGTGCCTTGTTTTATTGTGCTAAGTTAATGACACAGAATGGTGACACACAGGCAAATGTGTTTCTTCATCACACGCTTCATGTTTAATGAGCCCAGAGTGAATTATTAAATATCCCATGACTACAACCGAGGTGGTCATGTTACCTTAGGTGGAAGTCACAGGAACTCAATGGTATTCTCACAACAAAGACTCAAAGCACGTTTCGAATGTACAAAATGCTTGTTGCTTTCTCCTTGCTGTGACCAAACGCCTAACAAGAAACAATTTAAAAAGAGGAAGGGTTTATCTCAGTTTACAGTTCTAGGTTACAGTCCATCAAGGTGGGGAAGGCATGGTGGCAGAAGCTGGAGGCAGTTGGTCACATTCAGCCCATAGGGAGGAAGGAGGCAGAGAGAGATAAACACTGCAGCTCAACTCACTTTATTCCTTTTTTTTTCCTTTAATCCAGGACCCCAGCCCGTAGGATGATACCATCCACCCTTAGTGTGGGTTCTCCCACCTCAGTTAATCTAATCTAGAAAGTTCTTCACAGACTTTCCATGATGATCCTACATCCTGTCCAGATGACAACCAGCTATTAACAATCACAGAACCATAGAACTATATGCTGCTGAGTTCACATGAGCAAAATTGACTGATTGATTGACTAAATGATTGATTGATTGATTGATTGATGATTGATTGTGGTACTGGAGAGCTTTGTGCGGGGTAGACAATTGATCTGCCACTGTAGCCTCTTATGAGCAAATAGTTTATTCTTGACCTGTCTCAGAGGCTTTCATATACCACTGGTAACTATGGTTTTAGCTCTTTGAATTGAACCCGTTTCTGTTAGCTGTGTTTGTTGAAGGGCGCTCTGAACAACATTGGTCCTAGAACGCATATCAACGGCAGGAAGAGGATTTCATCAAATGCTCCAGGAAAGCCAAAATCAAGCATGTTTTACTGGTGATGGATTTCTCGATCCCTCACTATCCAAGAAGAGGTAAAATTTCACTCAGGGGATACCTGTGTTTTTGGTGAGCATGTGTAGTACGTGTGGTGTGTACACCTGTGTGCACCCTGTGTTCATGCATGTGGAGACCTCATTTCCTTAAAAAAGGGTCTCTCACTGAATGGGGACTTTGTGCCATTTTATGAATAGACCAGCTGACCAGGGAGCCCCAGAGACCCTTCTGTGTCTGTCTCCCTCAATGCTGGGGTATAGGAATGCAAGACCATGCCTGGAATTTTTCCTTGGGCACTAAGGGTGAGACTCAGGTTCTCAGATTTATTTCTGCAGCAAGCACTCTACCAACTCTGCCATCTCTCAAGCCATCCTTTTTTAAAAACCTTGTGCTAATTAGTCATAGAAAATTTTGCCAAGCAAGTGGATTTTAAAATGTGACAGAGATTTCCAAGTTGCAATGGAATACATTGTCTCCTACTCCACATCCCTTCGTTTTATTGCTTTCACATCATATACTGAGCACATAATCTGTGCCAGGCACAATATGCCAACATATTGTATGCCATACAAAGGACAAAGGGCATTACTAGGGCTGAATTTCCCCAGTCATGTGCAGCGACCTTTGTATCCCATTACATTTTAAATTTAGAAAGTTCCAGAGTCTGCAAGCCATCTGGCACTGGACCCCATGATGGGTTGGAGAATGAAATCTTTCATCCCTTCAACTGGGTTAGAAATCTGTTGGTGAGGGATGGCATGGAAAAGAAAGGTCTTTAGCCAGCAGGAATTTTAAAAATATTTGATTTATTATTATTGTTTTGTAAGCTGGGCGGGGGAGAGAAGGAGGGAGGGAGAATGGGTGTGCCAGGCCTCTTGCAGACAAACTCCAGGCACATGCAACACTTTGTGCATTTGCCTTTATGTGGGTCCTGGGGAATGGAACCCAGGTCATCAGGCTTTGCAAGCAAGTACCCTTAACCACTGAGCCATCACTTCAGCCTGCCAGGAGAAGTTTAATGGGAGAACCTGGAGTTGTTGACAGGTCAGGGGCAAATGCTTGGAACAGAATGATATGATCCAAAGAGCCTATCTGAAGACTATAGAAGAAAAGATCATAGAGAGGAAGAGCCCCTTGGGAAAAATGAGGCATGCAGGAAAATGAGGGTGTGTGACAGGAACCTAACTTTGCCCATGGAAAGCAAGTCCTCAGCACCCAAAGGAGAATTCTCAGCCTTAAGCTTCTGCCATGTACAGCCACAGGATGCTGCGTAAAATTAGCTCACTGGGTCCTGAAAGAGGTGAACCTCAGGCTGCTAAATATAGATGTGACAATGCCAAAGGCCCAGTCCAGTGTCCCCTGGGAGAGGTTGGCAGGAAGGCACCATCTCCTAGCAGAAGTGTCCATTTGCCTCAGAGTTACATCCTGGGGATTGACAGCACTCTCCTTCCCAGACACACTTGCTCATCTCTGGTGTTTTCTCAGACACCTGCAAAGCAGGCTGTGGTAAGAAACGAGAAGAAGCAGCGAAGCCACAGTATTTCCCTGAGAGGACTTTTCCAAGATGGGCATAGGAGGCAGGTGTGCTGATGCATTGCTGAGTAAAGCTGACATTGACCTCATCGTTAGCAGAAAGAACCCGACCAAAAGCAGCTTGTGGAGGAAAGGGTTTATTTTGCCTTACAGACTCAAGGGGAAGCTCCATGATGGCAGGGGAAATGACGGCATGAGAAGAGACTGGACATCACTTCCTGGCCAACATCAGGTGGACAACAGCAGCAGGAGAGTGTGCCAAACACTGGCAAGGAGAAGCTTTATACAGCACATGTCTCAGCAGTAACTTACATCTCTACATGGGGGTGTGTGACCTAGTGTGATAAAGAACCAAACCCTGGGTCACTTTCAGACACCTGTGGCCAGACTTAGCCAGCCTCAGCTAGGGTTCTTTTTCAATCTTTCTCTTTGCTAACTTGTTTTGTTGGTCGTGGTGGTATTTTTAATTTACGTGTGCATATGTATTTGTGACTGTGTATGATATGTGTACATACGTGTGTATGTATTTGTGTCTATGTGTGAATGAGTCTCTCATTGTTTAATTGCTTGTGAATGTGATGTAGGAATTTGGGGTGCCTTTGAGATCAAAGGAGCCTTTTCTGCTCTTGGTTGGGCTGTTACCTCAGAAGTTAGGGTGTCATACACTTAGCATCACACAAAACTTCCCACGAATCAGTGGCCTCCAGGTTCTTGTCTTGTGAATATGAAGAAAGAAATCAATAGGCCATAAAGAATGAGGTTTAGAAAGGTTTTACTATAGAGCTTAAGCAAAGGAAAGAAGGCAGAGCTCCTGTATAGGAGAAGGGATCCTGTGGTAATCCACATGGAGACTCTGATGGGGTTTCTCTCAGGAATTTACTGAATGGAGGATGATTGATCAGTCCAGTTCCTTTCCAGGTGTCCCGGCACTTTGCAGTCATTATACCTGTTTCTAGGAAAGGGGTATTCCTTGAGGGAAAAAAGTGATAAGGAAAGACCAGACCCTTCTCTTTTGGAATTTAGCAAGACAGAGGGTGTAAGGAATCCTTTAGTGGAAAAAAAAAAGATAAGGAAAGACCAGATTGTGGTAGTTTTGAATAAATGTCCCCCAATAGAATTTATTATAATTGTGTTTATTAAATTGCTAATTGTCTCCAGGCTTCTGGCTGGAGGAAGTGTCACTTTGGCCTGACCTCCTGGGGTCATGACACCCTTTCTAAATTGGATGCAAAATTCTAGGGATACATATGCAAAACAGCAGTCAGCCAGAACCCCAGGTCTGGCAGTTCTGCATTGTGTGAATTACAGTGTTACAGTGTACTTGCTTGCTTGAGGTGCTGGTGGTGGGTTTCTCTCTCTGCTTGCTTCTGTGAAAGGGGCCCAGCCTTTTTCCTTAACTTCCCCTGGGTCTGTTACATCAATAAATACTTTCCTCCCCCAAATTGTGCCTGGTTTGGAGATTCATCCCAGCGGCGTGTGCCTGACTATGACACAGATCTTCCAGGATAGGCTCAAGGACATTTCCTACTATTAGCCCAGAGGACCAAACAACAAAAACAAAACCAAAACTGTTCACTCTGAGGGCCCTGGAACCCGAAACCCCCCTAGCTACTTTCTCTCTCCTTTTGTTCCTCACATGCCCTGGTCTAGCTAGCCCATGTGCTTCTAAATCTCTTGGCCCTGCCTTCCATTCATGTAGGCTCATTGACATCACAGACACATGTGATGTTTGTCTGGCTTTATATAGGAGCTGGGGAATTGAACTCGGGCTGGCAGGCCTGTAAGCAAGTACCTTTAACAATGGTGCTATCTGACCTAAAGCTGCCTGCTTCTAGATCAACAGAAGAGAAGCAAGCAGCAGTCCATGAAGATCTGCTGATACGATACACATGTCTTGTTCCAAAGCAAACAAGACAGAATTTATCCTGAGCTCAACACATGTGACCGTGGATAGGGAATATGGACTCAGGTTGCTCTGAGTGACATGTTCCACCATGGAAGAAGTGATGTGGACTTTTATAATCATAGAATGAAAGAAAGTAAAAAAATTAATGCATTTACCAAATACACTGGTAGAGACAACAGGCAGGTTAGAACAGACAGGGAAATCTCTTCTAGGGTGCTCATTCACTATCTGATAACTGTGAGAGTTATCACCCTCTCTCCACTATCCCCCTCTCTTCTCTCCCAGCTGGCCAGGCTAGCTGGGGGACTCTGGGACTGCTTCCTGGTATGGGAATATGATAGGGTCAGGTGTTTGCAGGGAACACCCCTCCTCTTGAGTGGGAAGTATCTGGTTAGAGCTACAACCTAGGTGCTAAAATT
>PVHP010022658.1:0-28114 GCA_004024765.1 Zapus hudsonius
TGAGGTCTCTGATCCATTTGGAGTTGATTTTTGTGCATGGTGAAAGGAGTGGGTCTGTTTTCATTTTTTTACACGTGTTTATCCAATTCGTCCAGCACCATTTGTTGAAGATGCTGTCTTTGGCCTAGTGTACATTGTTGGCCCCCTTTTCAAAGACCAAATAACTGAAGTTACTTCCATTTAAAGCCAGGTCTTCAATTCTGTTCCATTGATCTGTCTGTCTCTTTTTATGCCAGTACCATGCTGTTTTGGTTACTATGGCTTTGTAGTATGTTTTGAAGTCAGGCATAGTGGTACCTCCGAGTAGGATTTTTTACTTAGAATAGTTTTGGCTATCTGAGGTCTTTTGTCCTTCCAAATAAATTTGGAGATTATTTTTTCTATGTCTGCAAAGAAAGAGATTGGGATTTTTATCAGCATGCCATTGAATCTGAAAATCGCTTTTGGCAGGATTGTCATTTTTACTATATTGATTCTCCCTAACCATGAGCATGCAATATCTTTCCATCTTCTCACGTCCTCCTCTATTTCCTTCTTGAGTGTTTCAATATTTTCCTTATAAGTCCTTTACAACCTTGGTTAGTGATATTCCAAGGTATTTGATTTTCTTTGAGGCTATAGAAAATGGTACATTCTCTCTGATGTCTTTTTCTGTTTGCTTATTTTCTGCATATAGAAAGGCTACTGATTTTTGTTTGCTAATTTTGTATCCTGCCACATTGCTGAAGGCATTAATCACCTTCAAGAGGTTACTGATACTATTCTTGGGGTCTGATGTATAAAGGATCGTGTCATCTGCAAAGAGGGATAGTTTAATTTCTTCCTTTCCGATTTGTATCCCTTTTAAGTGCTTCTCCTGTCTTATCACTTGGGCTAGAACTTCAAGCATTATGTTAAAGAGCAGTGCTAAGAGTGGACACCCCTGTCTTGTTCCTGAATTGAGTGGGAACTCCTTGAGTCGTTCCCCATTGAGAACGATTTGTGCTTTAGGAGTTTTGTAAATTGTCTTTATTAAGTTGAGGTATAGGCCGTCTATGCCTATTCTTTCCAGAGCTTTGAACATGAAGTGGTGTTGAATTTTGTCAAAGGCCTTCTCAGCATCTATTGAGATAACCATGTGGTTTTTGTGTTTGAGCCAATTAATGTGGTGGATTACATTTATCGACTTGCGTCTATTGAACCATCCCTGCATCTCTGGGATGAAGCCAACTTGTTCAGGGTGGATAATATTTTTGATGTAGCATTGTATCCGGTTTTCTAGGACTTTGTTCAGGATATTTGCATCTAAGTTCATCAGAGATATGGGTCTATAGTTCTCTTTTTTTTGTTGCATCCTTGCCTGGTTTGGGGATTAGGGCAATGGTAGCTTCCTAGAAGGTGTTTGGAAGCCTTCCCTCTTTTTCTACGCTTCTAACAAGCTTCAGAAAAAGTGGTTTCAGCTCTGTGATGAAGGCTTGGTAGAATTCAGCTGAGAAACCATCTGGTCCTGGGCTTTTCCTTTTGGGAAGGTTTTTGATTACATCTTCAATCTCTGTGGGTGTGATAGGTCTATTTAGTGCTTTTATCTGCTCTGGGTTAAGCTTTGGCAGTTGGTAGGTGTCCAAAAACTTATCAATTTCTTCCAGATTTTCTAATTTTGTGGAGTAGAGGTTTTGGAAGTATGATCTAATGATACTTCCAATGTTTTCGGGATCTGTTGTGATCTCCCCATTGTCCTTTCTGATTTTGTTGATTTGGGCTTTCTCAGTTCTTCATTTGATTAGATTGGCCAGGGTTTTGTCAATCTTATTAACTTTTTCAAAGAACCAACTCTTTGATTTATCTATTTTTAAAATCATTTTCTTGACTTCCAATTCATTAATCTCAGCTCTGATTTTAATTATTTCCTTTCGTCTTGAGCTCCTCGGGTTAGCTTTTTCCATCTGTTCCAATGATCTTAGGTGGGTGGTTAGATGACTGATTTGAGGCCCTCTGTCTTTGATATGAAGGCATTTAACAGGATGAACTTTCCCCTTCATTGTGTCCCACAAGTTCTGATAAGATGTGTTATCATCATCATTTACTACTAGGAAATTTTGAATTTCTTGTTTTATTTCTTGGATGACCCAATCATTTTTTAGGAGCGAATTGTTCAGGCGCCAATACTTTGTGCATTTTCTGGATCCTGTTCCATTGTTAATTTCTACCTTTAATGCATCATGATCTGATATGATGCAAGGAACTACGTCAATCTTTCTGAATTTGTTTAGGGATGATTTATGAGCTAGGATATGATCCATTTTAGAAAAAGTCCCATTCGTTGCTGAGCAGAATGTATATTCTGTGTCTTTGGGGTGGAACGTTTGTAAATATCTGTTATCCCCAGCTGGTCAATGGTGTTATTGAGTTCCATTATGTCCCTGCTGATCTTCTGTTTGCTTGATCTGTCTAGAGATGATAGAAGTGTATTAAAGTTTCCTACTATGATGGAGTTAGAGTCTATTTCTGCTTTATTTTTAGTAGGGTTTCCTTTATGAACTGTGTTGCACCCAAATTTGGTGCATATATGTTGATGATGGTGATATCTTCCTGTTGGATCATTTCTTTGACAAGTAAGAAGTGACCATCATTATCCTTTTTAATTGATTTTGTTGTAAAGTCTATTTTGTCAGAGATTAATGTAGCCACACCTGCTTGCTTTTTTTTAAATATATATTTATTGTCCATAATGAGTTACATTATTTAGTGGGCACTTCCACATGCCTGATAAACTGTTTTCCATCCTTTTACTCTAAGAAGATTGCTGTCTTTAGAGGTAAAGTGTGTTTCCTGAAGGCAGCAGATGGAAGGGTCCATTTTTCTGATCCACCCTGCAAGTCCGTGTCTTTTTATAGGGGAGTTAAGTCCATTTATATTCAGTGATATAACTGTGAGGTTTGCTTTAAGCCCTGCCATGATGAAGGGTTAATGGGGGTTGTTGTCTGTGCTGCCACCCAGACATGGACCAAGACCTGTCCTTCTCCACCTCCTGGCTGTCATCTCCATCCCTTCCTTAGATCTGTGCCAAGCCCCATCCTTCTTCCCAGGCGGCAGCCACCCTGCTGCTATGGTAACAGCAGGGCCAGTAATGTCACCTTCACGAATGTCAGGAGCCATGCTACTTGAAAAAATTACTGTTGTTTCCTTTTCCTTACCTCAAAGCTAATTCATGCTTCTTGCGGAAAACATGGAATGTAGATGGAAGGGGAAACTCCAGGAACCTGGCACTCGGTGTACTTGCTCTGGGTCTCTAGGCCTTAGAGTGCCAGGTCCCTGAGGCTCATGCAAACCTACCTGCTTCCTTCCCTCCACGGCCTGACAGGAGAGTTCCCCAATGGCTCTGATTCAGTCAGCTCTTCTGTGTAACCAAGTCAGCTCTGCTTTGCTGATGTCATATGGTATTAAATATAGTGACGTGCTATGAAGATGTGGTGCTTTGTCCCCCCCCCCCAGTGTCACTGATCTCTAGTCTCTAATATCCACGTTTGTGTGAACTTGGGGACTTTCTAAATGGTACTCTACTGAACAAATTGTCTTACACCATGTAATTCTTTTCATCTTCAACTTATTTCACAGACCATCATAATAATATGTAGGAGGTAAACTTTTAATATACCAGAGCTAAAGCAATAGATAGTCACAAAATGGTTAGCATTTCATGGACCTCAGTCACATCACCTTTAAACTGGCAGGACAGGGAAGGTGGTTTAGTGTTAGTGTGCCCCAAGTCAATGTTCCTGAATTCCTGGTACTCACCGGGTGAATTTGGGGTCCTCACACAATTCTACCCTGTGCTGAACAGCCTGGTCTTTTTTCTAGATTACCGATTTCCGTGTTGCTATGTGATCTCATGGCCTCCGCTTCAGCACTGCTCTCAACACTTCATCTTGAGTAGTCCTGGGTCTGACACTTGCTACCAGAGCTCAAAACCACAGGCACCTTGTCCATGGCTCTCAGTGGCCTGTGACCTCCCTGGCTCAGATGTGGGTCTTTCCTTGTTCATTCCTTTGTCCCATTAATGCCCAGGCCCAGTGCCCCATCCACAGAGTGGGATGGAATAGGCGGTCCCTGAACACACTGCCAAAGAGAACGATGCCGACAGAAACACATCTGCGGGCTTAGGAGCGAACTTGAAAGACTCCAGAAAGTTCCATGAAGACTGGAAGACGTTGGTCCCACCCTCTGATGGGTTCACAGAGGATGACTGCACCTCACTGGATTCCTGCAGAGCCACTGATGGTCCACTGTGGTTGATCTCTCCTGCACCCATCAACACGAGCACCTCAGTTGGGTGCTAGAGGTGGGCGGCAGCCAGCCTCACATACTTTCTCATCCTCCCTCCATGAGATACCCTGTGGACATCCTTCCAGAAGCAAAAGAAGAGGTCATGCACCCTGAGGGCAGGTGCATAACGGGTAGTGTGCCACATGCTGCAAACACACCTGCTCAGTGGGAGGTTCACGAACTGCCCAGAGTTTCAGGATAGCGAGAACACTCGGCCCCTGTGGGTGATTGAACCACCTGTGGTGATAAGACCAAGAGCAATTCTGTGACCTGCTTACCCCTGGAAATACCTGAGCCAGAAGGAAGAGTGTGCGCACGTGGAGGAAGTAAGGCCCTCCCGCCTTCCTGGTGTGGCTCTGACAGTCACTGGGACTTGGCACAGGCCTTCTGAGGTAAACAAACACATCAACATGGAGAAAGGGCTGCATACACATGGAGTTGGGCCAGCCAATCAGAGAGCATTTCAGGGACAGAGGAACATGCAGGTCACCCTCGTGTTCACCAAGGAAGCTGAGGAGCATGGGGATTGCTGACGTCCTCCCTGATGGTGTGGGACAAAGGCCAGTTGGCTTTCTGTGTGGATAGACACTGGCTTTCATACAAGTCTCCTGGACCCAGAACTGGGCAGATGTGACACTCTGGAGGCCTCATTCCCACTTCCTAATGAAAACAGCTCTCCAGTAAGGGCTGCACTTCTGAGCAGCTCAGTGTGGTTGTAAACAAAGGGAAACATGCGAGTGGAACTTGGCCACGGTTGAGGAAGGTTCTATCCACCCAGCTCCTCATGGCTCTAAGTCCCCAGCCTGCCTCCCCATGGAGCCTTCTCTAGGCTCTGCTCTTCCCTGTGCGAGGCTGGCCTATGAGGGCCTTCACAGGCCATTCAGTCTTTGGTTTCTGGGATTTTCTTTCTTAGATTAGTACAGCGATTTTCAGATTCGTTCTTGTTGACAACGTATCATCCATTCTTCCTTCTCTGTAGTTTCTATGCACACCTCTATGTTGTATGCACTTATTTTATCAGCACTATGCACACCTGTATGCTGTATTCACTTCCTCTGTCATTCTAATTTCATTTACAAGAGTTACTGTGCACACCTGTATGTTGTATGTACTTACCACAACTGATAAGGATAGAAGAGCAGATGGTGGTCTCAGCATGTTACTGTCATGGGAAGAGCTCATGAGTGCTCCCAGTGTGACGTCTGCTAACCTCTGGTGTTGGTGTGTTTAGGCTGGATGTGTGTGATGACGTCTCTTGTGTCTTTCCTTGGCACTTTCAAGTGCTTATTGTTCATTGCATAGATTGTTCCCTGACGTATCTGTGCAGATTTCAGACTGGGTTGTTTTATTGGTAGGGGGGAGTCCGGGGTTTTTTGTCAGGTGTACATGTTAAGAGCCTTCTCTTCGCATGGCTGCCCTTTTGACTGTCCTTGTTTTATTTTAACTTCAGGGTTTAGTTAGCATACAGAGTTGTAGGTGTTGTTATGGCATTTTTAAATACAATTTGTTTTAGTTGGTTCTCCACCCCCTTCATCTCTGAGATTCCCCTCTCCTTTCCTGCCTCATGTCCTCCTCTCCATCCTCAGCCTCCTTTCTCCCTGGTCGCCTCCCTTATTCATCCTGCATACATATATGCACACATCACACACACACACACACACACACACACACACACACACACACACACGATCCTGCTCCTTTACTTTATGGGTGAAGCCAGGAAAATCTGGCCTGAAATTCTACTTGGATTCTTACAGTCTTTTCCCTTCCTTCCCATGTCATACTGAGCAGCCTACCAGATTTTTGGACGAATTAATCCAGAATTAGATAGTTAAAAGCTTTCACTTCAAAAATAAAATTAATTTTTTCTTCATACTCAACATGGAAATAAAGAAGATGGTAGAGATGAACGAGAATAAAATCTTTCTGGACAAATTAGCTACAAGTTAAGATTAATATGATGGACATTATATCTAATGTCCATTTATTTAATATTGAAAAAACACAGGGCAGTATATGGGCTCAACACCTTTAATAATTTCTGAAGAACTTTTAAGGACTTAGCTGCTATTGAAAAAATCTTTTTGTGCAATTATTTTAAAAATATTTTATTTATTTGCAAGGAGAGAGAGAGAGAGAGAGAGAGAGAGAGAGAGAGAGAGAGAGAGAGTGAGAGAGAGAGAGCGCACTCCAGAGCCTCCTGTTGCTGCAAATGAACTCCAGATGACACTGTGCATCTAGCTACGTGGGTACTGGGGAATTGAACCCTGCTTTTCAGTCTGCGGAGCCATCTCTTCAGCCCTGCAAGTCTTTAAAAAACAGTTATGCCTGGGAAAGGGGGCATCATGTTCCATGGACAGACACCATGTGGAGCAAAGGGTCCGGAGCCCTGAGCAGCTAAGCCATGTGTGCCCATCCTTGATTGTCAGTCTTCTCCCACTGGTGACACAGTTGCAGTCTATAGTGATGGGCAAGGAATCAGAAAGGACCCTCAGAGTTTGCTCAGAGGGCTACACGAAGGCCACAGGCCACAGGGAAGGCTCGAACAGGCCTGGGGCAGACGGGGATAGCTGCTGGCAGGGAATTCTGTCGCTGACATGCCTGCCTGGGCTGGGGTATAAACATGGGGGTCAGCAAATAAATGGCTTGAAGGTCTTCTGTGGAAGCTGGCCAGGATCCTGTCCTGGGTGCAAGGTGAACACCAACCCTCCGCAGAACCAGGCAAAGCTTTTAAGAAGTGAGCTAGCTCAAACCTCGTGTGTTCAGTGTGTGGCTTGCTGAAGATGGACTTTTAGAGTGGATGTGAGTTTTGTTTTTGATGCTTATGGTATTCCCGCCACGAGACTCAGGATCACCTTCAATGAGGTGATCATTTACGGCTTCACTTTATAAATGTCTGGCAGCCGTCTTTGTAGCAGAAACTCCATTGGATGTTCAGAAGAGTTGAACAAACTGTCAGACTCACAATAAGTTACTGACCTGCAATGCTAGTCTTGGAAAGAAATGAATATTTTTTAAAATAGGCATTCCACCAACTTTACAAAGGGAGCTTTCTAAAATTACAAAATGCTCATGCGCTATGAAACTTGAAATTTATGGAGGCAAATTGAAAGCAGAACTTTGTTTGTAGCCTAATATTTCAAGAGAAAACGCGGTGGAGGACTGTCCCCAGTGCGCTAATGACTTGTCAGGAGTTCCTTCCAGGCGGGCGGGGTGCCTGGAGGCAGAGTGTGTGCGCCAGCCATCGAAGCTCGGCACAGCTGTGACACAGGCAGAGCATCCCGGCTTTAGAAATGAGCATGAATTTGGTGTGGCACAGGGAAGATGGTGCCTCTGCAAAGGACGCTGACATTTGGGGAGGCTGGCGAGATGGCTCCGTTGGTCAAAAGCGAGCTGCACAGCACGAGGACCTTGGTTGGTTAATGGCAGGTGGGGTGGCGCAGGCAGGTAGTCCCTACACTGGGGAGGCCGAGGCAGGAGGATCCCGAGGGCTTGACGGCTAGTCTGGCTTAATTGGCGAGATCCAGATTCAGTGAGGGATTCTTTTTCAAAGATCAAGGTGGAGGAGGCTGAAGGAAGACAGTGATGTTAATCGCTGGCCTCCACTTGCACAGACAAGTACCAACACCTGTGAACATGCTCCTCTGCACACAACACAAACACATATATGAAAAGAATAAATAGAAATTTGACAAAGAATGCAGACATTATGTGTGCAGCTAATGGACATCATTGATATGCACGTGGGTTGGCAAGCTGAGTAGATAACTATTCTAGGTAGAAAAATACAGGCCTGCCTCAAATCCTGAGGACTTGTTTCCATTCTGGCCACTTCCTTGAAGTTTTGTCAGGTGTCTTTGTCTGGGGGAATGGTGGGTCATGCAAGGAACTGGGCAGCGTTCGAGGAAAGCCTGGCATTTTCTCACTCATGCAGCCTTTGAAAGAGTCCGTGTATGTGATGTAAATACAGCTTGTGACCCTAGTTTTCCTTTAGCTCCCTTTTTTCCACGTGCCCTCGAAGAACCCTGCGATCGGCAGTGTCTTGCTGCATCAGGTCCATGCAGTGGAGCTGTGCGCTGGGTGGGAGGGGCGGAGTTTATGAGATCTCGCCAACTTGGGTGGTGCCCCTCCATCGCTCAGCCTCTGGCTGACTCTCCAGTATCTGCTCCCCACAGAACTGGGGTTACAGAGCCATCTCCCCGGCCTCTTTGGCTTTTTATTTTTAGTTTTTCTCTCTCTTTACGCATAACTCCTTAAAATCCATCAGAACATTATATAGTTAAAGGCCTTCTGAGTTGACAAGAAATGCGGATATTTTCATTTACTATTAATATTGAGCTTTATGAATCACTGAGATTTTTATGAAGATTAATTTGCTAAGTTTTGTAGGATTATTTACAGAAGTTCCAAACTTGATTTTTTTTCTCCATAAATGGTCATGCTTTTGGAAGCGTACCCTGTAAACTAGACTCAAACAGAGCTCATAATAACTTCAAAATAGCTGTTAGAATCTGCCATCAAAACGCTGTCTGACCTGGGTGTCCAGTATTTCAAACTGCAGACCTTCCCAGTGGGTATCATGTCCTTGCTGGAACTCACCCGCCACCCAGCTTACCAGCCTCACCCCATCTTTGAGGAGCCCCTCCTCCACACCCGCTGCACCTCACCATGGGTTCTCCCAGCTCTGGACTCTGATGGTTTTCAAAGGCTGTTGAGTTTCATGTCTGGGGGGGGGGGCCCTCTGACCTCATATTTTCCAGCTTCCCAATCACTGAAGACCTCAGTATGGTAGAGACATGTGATTTGCTTTGTCAATTTGTCCTATTCTTGGCAATTTGCTCACAAGCTTGTCTCATACCACAGACACATCTTCCCTGGCTCTACCTGAAGGTGACCCTAGAGTGACCTAAAGACAGACCTGGATGCAGACGAGACCCCAAGAGCTGCTGGAGACAGGAGCTGGCCATGTTCATGAACTGTGCTTCTGATGGCCTTCTGTTTCCAAGAGTCGTATTTATTTGTTTTAAAATCTTCTGCCTTCACTGTAGCCCTTCCTAGATGAAAATTCGATTGCATTCCTGTAAGAAGCTTGAATTCCCAGCGTGGAGCCAGGTCATTAAATGAAACGTTCAGGATTAGCAGTCTTCCTCACCCACGATGTTTATACAGACAGATTTTTTCAAACTCTGCTGTAATATCTGATCTCTTTCAACGTGCTCAGCAAATTTTAAGAGGGGTTTGGTTTAATCTATTCTACTTTTGCCACGAGGAGCCTTCAAACGTGATATAAAATTCTCAGAGGACACATTTTGAGACCTTTCCAGAACTGTCTCCATAGATACAGTGTGTCCTTGGATGAAGCTCCGACAGTCTTTTGTGGCCAGATTATTACACTGTGCGTTTTGTGCACTAACACGATTTTGACGAAGCGCCAAGTGACCCTCAGCTATGAGCTTTGCAGATGGCCACCCAGCTCGGCTGCAGGTCCCACACCTGGCGGGCTTCACAGAGAACTTCCAGCTGTCTCATCCCGGCCCTGCCTGGTTTCCTCATGAAACAGGTATGGGGAATTTGGGAGGAAAGACCAATGGTTGTCACGTTCACTTCTTGCCAATTTCCTACGACAGGCAGAAGTGTCTTCCAGATACCCATGAGACGCAGGTAGATTTTGTGTCTTTGTGATTCTGTCTTTGTGAAGAGTACCTCTAAACAGAGAGAGAGAGAGAGAGAGAGAGAGAGAGAGAGAGAGAGAGAGAGGTGTGAGAAACAATATGAAACGTCGGCAAAGGCCCAATCTCCTCCTCATTTTCTCTTGCATCTTACGTCGTGTTAAGGGCCGTCAGTGGGGGCCCAGTGATTTCTAGGCTCTGAGAAGCTCTGAGAATACTCTGCAGGACATGTCTGGACAGACCTTCAATTTAGCTCTGTCTTTTTCATTCATAACAGGGGGATTGTGTTAGTCCTCTGAGCAGGAACCCTGGGGGAGAACCACGCGTGTCCTGGTGAATACACAGCAGGCCTGGAAAATCCACCTTTACTACTTTGGTGGTACAGTGAGTTCATGGCCCAGTCATCGGATCACGCCTGGGGCTACCACAGATTCTAAGTGGAATTACTGAAAAGGATAAAAGCCTCTGTGACTTTCATTATATCCCAGCGATTATTCATTACATCAAAGCTATTGGCTGACTGTGCCAAGTATTCCTTTAGGATGGAGTTGTCAGGAAAGTCAGGTGGGCGAGAAGGTGTTTAACAGAACACAATGGGAGTATCTTCAGGGCATCACATGGGCCAGGTGCTGCCCTCCCCGTACCACACCTGCTCTCTGGGGCTGGGGGCACTGAGGGAGAGCCCCTCCCTGTCAGCTTCCTCATGCCTGCAACCTGGCTGCTCTCCGTGTGCATGGGACCCTGTCACTGCAGCAGTTTTCAGCAGGTCTAGCTGAAGTTAGGGATTGCTCCCCACTTGGGAGAGGGATTGGTCCTTGCTGTCCCTCCAAGATTTCCTCTTGCCAAGAGGGCTCCCTGTGGTCCTCTGACTGAGCCAGCCTGTCTGAAGCCAGTAGGTCAAGATGGTCTCTGGATCCTTTCTGCCCGGCACCAATAAATCAGGAGAGAGTGTACATACTTATTCACATGCACACGTGTCTGCAGACACTCATGGACACAAGGCAGTGGTGGCTAAAGACAGGGAAACTGAGTTTCTACCCTGAGAGATGAGCGCCTGCTCTGGAGCCCAGGCACCTGTGGAAAGCTGGTCATCACAAGATGGGGTGAACATAGAGGGGGCTCGCGGGCAGTCACCTGGTTGCAGACATGTTCCTGTCCTGCTGCAGGAAGTGACCGCGTGTCACAGCACGTGGCTTACCATGCCTGCTCACCATCTGTCACTTCTTCCCCCAGCCTCCTCCTGTGACCAGGAGCACCAGTCTGCCCTGGAGGAAGCCAAGCAGCCCAAGAACGATAATGTGGTGATCCCCGAGTGCGCTCATGGTGGCCTCTACAAACCCGTGCAGTGCCACCCGTCCACGGGGTATTGCTGGTGTGTGCTGGTGGACACAGGACGCCCCATTCCTGGCACATCGACCAGGTAAAATGTGTCCTGGTGAGGACGAGGGAGGAGGCACGAGGTGTGTGGGCAGGGGAGCAGATTTCATTCACTGTGAGACCCAGACAATGTCACACTCTGAGTGTGATGGCCAGCCTCAGTGCTCCGTGGCTTTGGCCATCAGAAGGAGAGCATGTTGCTGACCGTGATCAACCACCAAATAGGAGGCCTTGGTGAGGACTGAAATGCCACCAAAGACCAAGCACAGCTGCTTTTTCTGCTGTCAGAGAGACTAAATAAACATTGAGGAAGCCGGGGACTGCAAACAGCTTTCTATGAAACATAAGCACTTATAACCTGACATTGTTAACTTTAAAAAAGTGAGACTGTGGGGCTGGGGAGACAGACGGCTTAGTGGATAAAGTGCTAGACGCACAAGCATGAGGTCCTGAGTTTGAATCCCCAGCACTCATGTAAATGCTGAAGGTGGGATTCCCAGGGCAAGCTAGCTAGCTAGAAAGGCTAGGCAGATTGGTGAGCTCTAGGGCCAAGTGAGAGACCCTGCCATACGAGGTGCACAGAGATCAAGGACATGAACACACGTGTGTACACACATGTGAACATGCATGAGCCCACATCCACCACATGCAAGAGAAAGTGAAAATGTGCTGAAGGCAAGAGCAGTAAGTGTTATTCAAGGTTCTAAAATATAAACACTTGTTCGTTTGTGTTCTGTGTCAGTTTGAGCAAAACAAATTTGTTCCCAGAGCTCCTGCAGGAGCCAGCACAACCCTGAGTGCGTTGGTAGCTCTTTGTTATATAAACTGGACTGAATTTTCCTGGATTTAGATAACAGCTTGTAAATATACAAGCTTCTTATCTCTCAATGTTATCAGACTTGCTCTCTGACTTCATTTCTGACCCTGGGCTGAGCATCCGGACACTTCCTAAATTCTTTCCCCAGTGCTAATAGCTGGGCGCGTAGGTGGACCGGGTCACTGTGGGCCCCTGCAGCTGACGCACAGATGGACAGAGGACACCTGCTTTGCAAGTCCAGATCAGCTGCCCTCTGCCACTGTGGCAAAGCCATCTTCCTTGGGGCTCTGGTTTGGAAATTGTGACACTATGATAACATTGAAGCTGGCTCCTGTGGTTACCACAACCCTTTCCCTCCACACTTGAGGACAGTGTGTATTCTGTGTCAGTAACGCAGCAGGCTGGCCCCAAGCAAGCTCCAAACGGGCCTGGAGAAAGCCACGGAGTTTGGAAGCAAGCCTGCTCTGCATGGCTCAGGGAAAACCTCACTGCTCTTTTCAAATTCTGGGTGTGGAAACTGCCTGGCCCCTGTGTGCAGGTACACAGGACACACTGTTTTCCAAACAGCCTTTCTTGGAAGTGATCGCTCTGCATAGTTGGGCCTCTGGCTCTCTGACGATGTATCAATCGGGGCGCTTGCTCACCACAGCGATCTCCTGCCAGCTGCAGCCCTGGCCTCATGCCGTGCTTCTGCCATGGAGGAGAAGCGTCCCTGGCAGATGCTTGTTTCACCCTTGGCCAACAAAAATCCTTATGCTGTCAAAAGCAGAATGCTCCAGCTGGCTCCGTGATGAGAGCCGTGATCGTAATGTTATCCCTGAAGAACCCGAGAACAGTTGAGATTGTGACCAAGTAGAAAGCCACGCCCCCGTTCTTTTCATCCAGCCTGGCTGCCTTCTGCACAGACTTCGCCTGGCGCCCAGGCCAGACAGGAGAGGATCAGGCTGTCCCGTTCCCTGCTTACCTGCTGAAGGAGCACTGCCCTCATCTTCGAGTTTCGGGAAAGGACTCAAAGTAAACCCCATGGAGAGGGCTCTTCATACCATGCATCTGTCACTGGACACAAGTGCCAGTGAGCAGTGACGTGTGGTCACTGGCTAGTGTTGAGGACGAGTGTCTGTCTGATTTGACAGGGTCTGGAAGGCTTAAGTCCCTCCTCAGAGGCAGCCGCTGTGGGAAGGCGTCACCCTCACTCACCTGGCCTCAGGTTTTAATCTGTTGACACACACCTTTAAAGAGCGTAGCTTCCAGGGACACAAGTGCAGCGCGCCTTTTGCCTTTCCTCTGCTCTGCCGTCTCCCTGGCTGCCTGCTCTGTGGCTTGCCCTCCCCTCGCTGTGAGCCCCGTGGTTCTGGAAACATGTGGGTCAGAGATGCCATAAGCAGCCACAGTAACAGTTTCGAGGAAGGAAGTGTCTTTTTGAAAGCAAGAGATACCTTCCCCATGGAACCAGTCAACTTGCCCAGTTGCAAGCTCTCGGCTGTCACCAAGGCTGGCCGGGGAGGGGAACCAACCATCTTGGTTCCTTCACTCAACCAAGGACTAAACTCAGGCTCCAGTCTAATGAGCTGTGATGCAAATTGTGCATCTGCCAGTCCTGCACACAAGACATGACAGACACCAAAGGGGCTGGAGCCGTGCAGGGGGCTGCGGGGCCGAGTGGAATTATAGCAGCTTCTAGCGTGGCCACCTTTCCAGGCAGAAGGGCAAAGGGAGCCAAAGTCCTAGGGGATGCAAGAGGGCTGCACAGGGCCAACAGAGGAAGCAGAGAGCAGAACCCAGCTCCTTGACGCGTAACGTGCCTGCAGCCCAGCTCAAGAGCACGCCGGCCGGCATCTCCAGCACGGCTCCCTGTTCCCTTTCCTTTTCCTCTAGGCAATAATTGAATGTCTTGGTGCTTCAGGGGCTGAGGACAGTCAGTGCACAAAAGGAACCACACCAGAGATCCCATGGCACCTTCCTCCTGGTGGAAGGGAGCAGTGTGTCCGTGTGTCCAGGAGTGTGGCAGTGTAAGGACATATTTCAGATGGACAGTGAGCAAGAAGAGGAGGGGCTCTGGAGCCCAGCAGGTGCACATGATTCGGGAGTGAGGCCTGCTGGAGTCAGGGGCATGGTGTGGAGCCCAGCAGAGCCAGGCCCAGTGCTTTGACCAAGAGTGGAGCATTGCCAGGCAGCTTCCGGTTCTGCTAGTGTGCCAAGGAACCCAGAGAAAGCTGTGAGCGAGGCAGACTGGATCCTGTCAGTGGGTATGGGGCAGGCAAGCTCAGGTTCGGCTGACAGTGTGGCTAGGACAGTGCCCAGGACATGGTCTCCCAGGTCTCCCTGTGCCGGCTTTGCCCGCACGCAGTTCTCTTCTTGGCTTCTGAGGGCTGCAGCTCATGCATGTGCCACTGTGCTCAGACCGTCTCTCCTCTCTCCCTTCCTTCCTCCCGCATCCCATTTCCAGAAGTCCCTCAACAATTTGATTCATGGGTTATTGGCCAGTATTGGATCATATGCCCATGGCTAAACTTGCCACTCAGGCAGGTGGGAATGCCAGGCAGTCATTGAAATTACCGATACCAGCAGAGTTCAAAAGCTCAACCTGTTCTGTTTCCTCTGCTCGGAGAGGGAGAGAGCGTCATAGGAAGCCGCCCACACTGGTCAGTGGTCAGGCTTGCACTGGCGCGTCACAGGAAGCCTCCTATGTCGATGGCTAGGTTGGTGATCAGTGGTCAGCATTTCGCTGGAGCGTCACAGGAAGCCTCCCGCATGGCTAGGTCGGTGGTCAGTGGTCAGGATTACACTGGGTAGTGCTCAGCATCACTCTCCTCCCCACCCTTCCTACCTCCTTGTGGAGAGGGCATTTTGCTTTAAGATCCAGAAAAAAAAAGAACAGAAAAGCAAGAGGCCGAAGGTGTCTAATAACTTGCAATCTGTCAGATGTCCTTTCCTCATGTCTCCATGCGTGTCTAGGTTGACGTTGTAGTAGACTTGCCCACAGCCTTGGGTCCTGCTCGGCCTCAGCAGAGCCGTCCCTCTGGCCAGGGTAGAATTCCACTGGGTTGTCTGGACAGAGGCAGGAGGTGGAATAGTGCTTAGCTCTCCTGCCTTTCTGGATTGAGAGCCGTGTCCTGGCCATGGCTTCCAGGTCCCTGAAGCACAGTCAGACCAGACGGGGTCCAACTGCCAGGCCCTGCTTCCCAGCCTGGTGAAATCCACACTGGGGGAGGGGTGGATTTCCACTTGGCCACTGGCCAGTAGGAGAGGGATGGAGTGGGGATCAGATTCCCCATCCTGTAGGCTGACTGCCAGCCTCTCCGTGAGCGCCAGAAAGACTTCTCCCACCTTTGCGAGAGCTGGTGCAGGCTCTGTCCACCTGCCTGGGGGTGCCTGTTGTCCCCACTTGCCTTGGGCACCTTCTGTTCTTGATTCCCTTGCTCAGTGGTCATGGACATGTGGCCCTGTCGTCTGAAATCGCACTTCTCTGTGGCGGCCATCCAGGTAAGATGGGCAGCACACAGCCAAGCGACATTCTTGTCTTCCTGAAAGAATGACGGTGGCTGTCAAAGCCAATATGTCTGTTAAGCCATGGATACTTCCAGAGATGACTGTGTGCACAAGCAGGCATTTTGTGTGCTTTCTAAAAGGGACAGAATGCTGTCATTGAATGTAGTTTTTCAAATTTTTGGTAGGGTTTTTAAGATACCTAGGCCCCCAATTGGACCATCCAGGATAACTTCTTGCCAGTGAGAGGGGGTGATGGCAGGTGACATGGCTCTGAGTTTGCATGAATGCTGTGAGGGTTTGGAGAATCCACGGAAAGCAGAAAGAACAAGCTGGCTTTCTAGAACCAAGAATGGCACATGGTCAGGAGGGTCTCCCTGTGCGCACGGATGGACGGGAGCCAGAGTGACGTCCTACCATGCTGGAGCTGGCATGCGAGCTCATCTTTCCATGGCTCCTATGTCACCGCCCTTTGGCTGTGAAAGTGTCCACTGCAGCATGGTGTCAGATGCTCTTCCCACACCCAGGACTGGCCTGGAGTCTGGATGAAGCTCCCTGACCCAATACGTCCACTGTTTCCAAAGTTAACATGTGCATCAAGAGAGCCAGCAGTGGCCTCTGAGCCAGGCTGCATTTCGGCATTTTCTCTGGGTGAGTGCAGGCTCGTGGGATGCTACATTCCGGGGCATCGGGAGAAGTCAGGTGGGGTCTCTCTCTTCCCTACACCGTCCTATGGCTGTGGGCAGGGCGGAATGGCCATGTTGGCCCCACTCATGCCCACAGCCTTCTCTCGCACACTTTCCTCTCTGCTCCACTTTGGGCAGCATCAAGAATCTGTTGGGCAGAATACTTCCCTTTCATAAGATCAGGAATGGTAGGAAGTGAAGCCCCGGCCACTGGGAAAGTTGTTTCAGGAACAGGATTGAAAGACAAGGCCTGTCCAGTGTCCATCCTCGTGTTGACTGTAGAAACTAGTTGTTGAGGTAGTGCTCGCCGAGGCTACCAAAGAGTTAATTCATGGGGCTATGGTGAGGAGACTGGATGCGGGGATGGGGAAGACCCTGAGGCCCAAGCTGCATGTGTGTTGTTAGACATGAGGAATGGGAGACAGCCTTGCTCAGGGTCTCGACTCTGCTGTTTTCTCTTCTAGGTACGAGCAGCCCAAGTGTGACCACACCGCCAGGGCACACCCAGCCAAGGCCCGAGACCTGTACAAGGGCCGGCCACTGCAGGGTGAGTACACAAGGCACCGAGCTGGGTGGCTCACTGGCCATTTGGAAAGTGCACAGTGTGGGAGAAGGAAGCTGCCACATGGGTTTCCCTGGGAGCTCCTCCAAGGGCGAGGGTTCCAGACATACTGAGCTCACAGGTAAAGCGCATGCTGACCCCAGGCTGCTGTCACTCAAGGCTGGTGATGGGGAACATGTCATGAGGT
Source organism: Zapus hudsonius (assembly GCA_004024765.1). Taxonomy (NCBI): domain Eukaryota; kingdom Metazoa; phylum Chordata; class Mammalia; order Rodentia; family Dipodidae; genus Zapus; species Zapus hudsonius. The sequence goes on from PVHP010022658.1 coordinate 17,087, forward strand.
ACACAGCAAAACACATAAGGAAAGCAAGAGCACACTTCTCTGTGAAGTCAGGGTGCCCTCATGGCAGAAGGCTGGGGAGCTTCTGCAAGACAGCCCAGCATGGCCTTTATCTGCTAAAGGAAGGTTACTGGTGTCGCCCTCCTTAGCACTGCACTGGCAGTTGATATTAAGTGAGTTTAACTACAAAGACTATTTGAGATTAAACAGAGAGAGAGACTCTAAACTTAAACCATCAACATGTATTTCCTACCTGGCGTTCACTTTTACCAACAAGCCCATGAGCAGGTGTCTGTGTGGAAACATCCGGAACAATTGCTAGAGAGACTGAAGCTTTTCCTGCCCACTCCTCTCCCAGGCATTGGCAGATGAGCCCGGGGTTTCAGTGTCCAGTGAGACCCAGGCTGCCGTGAGCTCTCATAGCTCCATATCCCATGGAGCCAGAGGCTGGGGACAGAGCTCCGATGTCACCAGCATGATGCTTCAAAGCTGCTCCCGCTGTGTTCCATTCGGCCCTCTCAGGAAGGCCATGACAGGCACTCTGCAGTCCTCCATGCCGGGCATGGTTGAGCTGGTCTCTTATGGTCTAGAGAAATCACTCTAGAAACCTCTGCCTCCTGGCTAGCTTGTGCTGCCACTGGCAAAGAGGATTTTCAGAATGGAAAGAAAATGCATTTTTCTCTTTCTAAACAAAGAAGACTAGAATATCCACATGTCTTACTTGTCTGTATCTATCCAGTGACAGGAACGCTTAGTGGAAGAGGCAGACAGCAGCGTGGCTCTGAGGAAGAAGGTCACGCATTTCCCCAGCACTGAGTACACAGCCCTGGTAGCTAACTTCTTGATCTGAGGGGCTCCTGACCAAGACCTTCAATTAGTTCCCAGATCTCTGTCCACCCAGGACTTCCTTTGAGGCAGGTTCAGGAACCTATGGGTGACATTATTCTTACCATACCAGAGGCAAAGGACAGAGGCTTCCTTAAATGATCCAAGATGTAATGCTTTTAATTAATACAAAGCTTAGTGACTTAGAAATCAGTCTGTATGGTGGCTCTCATTTACTACACTGAGCCTTCTGCTAGCCGCTTGTATGAAGGTCTTTTCATGGTGGGCTCTCCCCCCCCAACCACCTGGCTGAAGATGTACGATGTGTGCTATGCATGGGCACATACATTCCAGAGCACATGTGTGGAGGTCAGAGGACAACCTCAGGCTATTGGTTCCCACCTCCCACCACGTTTGAGGCAGGACGTCTCTTGGTGCTTGTTGCTGTGAATGCCAGACTAACTGTCCCACGAGCTCCAAGATCCTCCCAGCTCTGTCTCCCATGGCCTTACGCACTGGGATTACAGAAGTGGCACCACTTGTGTCCAGCTGTAAGCGGGTTTTGCGTTTCTAAACTGTTTGTAGGAATGAGCATCTCTCTGGCCCTCTGACCAGAGTCTTAATACAAAACCTGAAATGTTTATTAATCTGGCGGGAGCCAATGGTCATCACTAGTGAGAACTGTGAAATGACGTCATTGTTGGCCTGTCTGAAGGTCAGAGGAGCAATACAGGGTGCCAATACCCTGTACGTGCAAGAGGTTTACATCAGAGCTGTAGTAGCCACGATGCTTAAGCAGTGAGGAATGACTGTGGGCCTCATAGCAGAGAGCCGCCTCCTCACGGACCCTCAAGGACGACCAGGCAGCCTGGCCCTAGAGACACTTCCTGCCAGCGGGCTTACTCAGCACTCCCAGGAAGTGTGCAAGTGTTCCAGGTCACTTAGTCATTTTCGTCATTTGAAAATGGCTGTCCTTATTAGGAGAGAACGCCAGGGACTTCTTCAGTTAACTCCAGGACACTGGCCCTTCTTGGTAGAGAGGAGAAATTTATTCCTAGCAGCCACTGGATATATGGATATTTCCAGTTACACACAGGAGGACAGTGTGTTTTCCTCCCAGGCTGCTTCCTAGAATGGGCACCCTTCGTCTCCCATGCCCGGCTGGCAGGTTTGCACACACACAGCACTTGTCCGAGGCTGGTGGCAGCTGGCTCTATTCTCATCTCATTTAGGATAGTTGGTGGCAGCTGGCTCTGTTCTCCTCGCATGTAGGATAGTCGGCAGGCTCTGTTGCTCAGGCCAGTTGACAGAAAGTGGAGAGTCAACATTTTAGCACATGGATCAGAGACCAATATCTAGCCACATTTTCTCTCATGGAGAGGCGGTTCTGGAAGTTTCTTTGTCAAGTGGCCTTGGGAGAAGTGCAATCCAGGGAGTTGAATCCTAAGTGAGGCTCAGCCCCCTTCCCCTTTGCAGATGTGCCTCTCTGTCCTTGGCCTCTCTTGATTGCACTCCCCTCACCATTTTCATCAAGCGTAGCTATGGGCACAGCCTCTCGTGTCCTCTCAAGACCAAAGGGCCCCTCGCTATAAATTCAACTGATTCATAATTGAGATGTGTCCCTTCATGCCCCAGCCGGACCATCTTTCCCTTCTCTTCCTGTGGCTCCCACGCTGGACTCAGTGTCCAAGGATACCTTCCTTGGCCTCTCAGTCAGTGTTAATGATCTAGGGTGCACCCATGCACCCAGGGACTGGAGATGCTGGGTGAAGACAAGCAGTAGCCTCTGGGTTCTGCCTCATACCTCATGTGGTCCCAGCTCTCCAGCTGTCCACAGCACAGAGCCTGCCCGGGATGCTGGGAACGGGACCTTCCTTCGCTTTCTACCTTCATAGCTTTGACTACTCAGTGTTGTGTGACATTGGTTGATTTCAACTTACCAACCATGTGGTTATTTTAAGAGCTATGCTAGTATCAGTCTTGTTAAAAAGAGAGAGAGATTTGCAGTGTGGAGCGGGTCATCTGATCGTTAGACCTCAGAGCTCTTTAAGTGGAGGAAAGGGGGATAAGGTGGCCAAACCCTCCACTTCCCTCCTTGGCAGCCAACAGCGTGGCACTTCTCCGAGCCTCGTGCAATCAGAGGTATAATTACAGCCTTGGACACATGAAGGTATCCTCGAGTCACCGCCTAGATTTTTCAAAAATAGTTTAGCACCATTCTACATTGCTTCAAAATTAATTGTGATATTTTGAGGCAGCAGAAAATGATCCTGACCTCGCCCAAGGCACAGCTTACTTTGCTTTCCCAAAGGTAATTGGACCCTCAGCTAGATCTGTGCCAGGTATTGCATGACGCACGGAGAGGCTGGCGTGTACCTTTCCTGCAAAGTGATGCGCAGCCAGCACTTTCTACAGCCCCCGGAGACTTCCAGGACAATGAGAAGTGTCAGTGTTTCTCCGTTCAAAATAGTCAAATCCCATGATTTCTGCTCTTAGATCAAATGCTGAAATCAGACAGGAGTCAACTGTCCTTCAGCTGAGTGGGGAACAAGGAGGCATTATGCTTCAGGCATGCTCTCCTCTAATCCTGAGAGTGTGGGTAGCTGGCTGTGCCTGCTTTGGCTCATTCCTGGACAGGGCATCCTGTGGCACCTTCCTCCTACTGCACAGGAGGTGAGGAGGGTGGGACTAATAGCCTTGTGAGAGAGGATGTCATTGCTGGGTGACTTGTACCCAAGTTAGTGTCACAAGCTAGGAGTGATTTCTTGATGAGTGATGGAAGTGAGACCTGGGTCTCTTCGATTTTCATTGTTTTGACCCTAAACTAGATGAATGAATGTGAAATTAAAGTTGCAGATGAATGCAATTGATGACCCCTTAGAAGAATCTGCATTTTTAAAAAGCATGATAAAAAAAGGACCATTAAATAGGGTTAAATTAAGAAAGATTTTATGGGTACAAAGTCAGTAGGAAAATCACCCTACCAATTCCCTTCAGAAAGCTTCAGGAGAATGGGAGCCAGGGCCAGCAGAGTCCACTTGAGATCTGAGAGCTATGACTGTGGGGACACCCTGGATGCTGCCTGTCAGGTGTGTCGTGGGACAGAGCCCCGCAGACGCAGGACGAAAGGAGAACATGCCCATGTCTGGTTGTTACTGGTTCTTCAACAAAGAATCACAGGACAGGAGCACGTGCCGAAGGCACATGACAGGCCAGAACTCCAGGGGAATACGGCACCCGATTTGGAGGAAAGCTGAGTGGGACTTTAATGGAATAGTGCATTCAGTTGCTAGTTCTTCCCTGTTTTTAAGAGAATGAGGAGAAACTGGAGACGACTTAGACAGATTATGGGAGCTATTCATGATAAAATAAGAAAAGACAAGACAGAAACACAGGTTTCCCCACCTCCACCGCCGCCCTGCAAGAGAAAGGGTAATGAATGCCACCTGGGGAACTGAGGTCACTTACAGGAAGGTGGGGGGGCACAATCCTGTCAGCGCTGCGAGGCTGCTTCTGGCTCCATGAGGGAACAGGAGGGTCGCTTTCTTCTCCCGAGGGTGCCGGGGCTAACCCCATGAACCCCGAAGCAAGGCCAGCTCGTGTTGGGTAGATGCTGAGCACTTTCAAAGGATCATCAGCCGCCGTGATTTAGGAGGCGTTTCAGTCTCACCCTCCACCCTCCTGGGCCTGTCTCTCCCAAGCACTAAGTTCCTTCGTGAAATCATGTCTCAGTCCCACAGCTGCTCTGGTGTCCAGTGGCAGACTCCTGACCTCTCATCCACACTGCCCACCTTAGAAGACAAATCCCTGCCGATGGCTCCCTTCCCGTGCCTGCTGATTCTTTGCTGTTGCAGCCAAGCGCATCACCGGGGCCTTATCTGGCACAGGGTCTTCTCCCAACCATGGTCGTTCTCAGCTGTGTTGGACTGCCTGCACCCCCCAGGGGAGCTCGGAGTCCACAGTGCTGCCAACATATAGGCAGACACTCCCCTGGGGGACCCTTTGAGCTGCCAGCTGTGTGGGGTCTACTGGCGAAGGAAGAGCCTGAGCTACGTGTCTAGCAAGCTCAGCCGTTGCCTCTTCATCCAGAAAGTGGTGGCATGTGCCCCCCAGCACAGTGCTCCCACACAAGCAAGCAGGGAGGACACCCAGTGGACCAGGTGAACTGCATGAGGCAGGTGCACCCGCATCCAGCCTGGCCAGAGCACTGGGCCAGCTTGGGGCAGCTGCAGGAATGCAAACACCACTTCTGTCACTGAACCAACACTGCCACATCGGGGGCGCTGAGGTAAGATGACAGGGAAAAGTGGTTGAAAATGGCAATCATTCTAAAGCTTTTAAAAAAATATTTTATTTGTTCATTTTCAAGCAGAGATACAGAGAGAGAGAGAGAGAGAGAGAGAGAGAGAGAGAGAATGCACCCAGGGCACCCCACCACCTTGTAGGTCTGGCTTATGTGGGTCCTGGGGAACTGAACCCGGGGCCTTAAGCACTGGAGGCAAGTGCCTTTGATTCAAAGACTCCTATTTTATTCTCCATTTCCCAAAATTTCCTACAACACAGACTCTGGGGATGCACAGAAATGTGCCAAAGTAGTCTAGAGCCTCGTGTTGGATTTAACAGAACTGACACAAGGGACAGTCAAGCTTAGAGTCCATGTTCAGGGCCAGCCCCATGACCCTCACCAACCCCATGACCCCCACCAGCACTATGGCCCCACCAGCAAGCATGCTTTAGAAGATGTCTGTCTGTGCTGGTTCTACTGTGACCTTTGAACCCGGAGTGTCAGCAGGTGAATGGGCTTAGAGAGTCGATCTCACAGAGAGGAGATGGGATAAAGCCAGGCTACATTAATCCTGAGAGAAGCATCTGCCAGACAAATGAAGCGCATAAGCAATATTTCAGAGACAGTTTCACTAACGCATGAGGACACGCTGTCCCCAACACCACCAAATATGTTAAATGTGCTGCTAAACAATCATTATCCTTTTGCAAACATTTCCTGAGTATTAAGGCAGTTTATCTAAAATAATGAACCACTTGGAAATGTTCAAAAATGATGATGTACACTTGAAAATGACAAGCCTGCTGCCCTTTGGCCTCAGCTCACTTTCATCCAGTCTCTTCTCAGAGCTGGTCTGAATGTGGAGAGACACAGCCACCACCAAGCGTAAATCTCCAAATGCTAAGCCATTTAAGGAACTCTAGTGATAACATGAACCAAATATCCCAGTAGGAGGCGTGGTAGAGGGCCTTCTCAGGTGACAGCAATCTGATGTCCCTGCAGGAAGGACCTTGAGGTTCTTCATGTAATCAACACCTTCATAGTCTCATGTGATTTCAGCCTGATGTCCCCCAGCCCTGACCACTGTCCCCAGTCGCGCTGAGTTCCCACGGGGGCACCTGGGTTGGTTTTGTTTGTGGAATGACTGATTCAAGTGAGTGGAGAAGGCCTTCAGGAACTACATGTCCCTGCTGGTCCCTCCTCGTCTCTGGGGAGCCATCCATGCTTTCGGCTTTCTTTGGCTGCCTTCTTTCCCCCTTTACCAACCAGGCTTGCTCTTCTCACACCTGGTGCTCATCATCTGGTCCTGTGTTTTGAATCCAGAGCTGGTCACAATGCCACCCCTGCAGGGAACCTTCTCTTGGTTATGACCAGCTGTTTCTTTCTGGCTTTGTGAACGAGGGTCTACAGCATCCGTGCTCTGACCTGGGAAGTGAAGGCTGTGGGACCTTGGGAGACCCAGCTTCTTCTCCTTAGGGGTGCAACCCAGGCTGCGGCTGCTTCACTCCACAATCCATACCCTTCAACCAGAAAACAATCTTAGAAGCAACAGGAAGGTTGGGAGAATGGTGTGTGCTGAAGGTTCCCTCGACTCCTGCGCGTGTGGTCGAATTCTTACAAGCTGTGTCCTGTGATGAGCGGCTCACTTCATCCCCCACAGCAGGGAAGTCCCCACATCAGAGGTGAAGGCCAGCAAAACCCAGGCTCTAGAGCAGGCGGGACTAACGGAAAGGCTCAGCTGGTAGCAGAAACTGGATGAATTAATTTCTGATAACTTCCTTCTGTCATCTCAGATTGGGTTGGTTAGAGCAAGATCACAGTGCCATAGGCACAGCCTGTGATGGGTGACTTGGTCACACCTAGATGTTCAAAGATTAGAGCTTACTGATTAACACCAGGCGTGGGAAACTTCTAGAATGTTTTCTCTGAGAACACGATCTAACTTGGTTCTCCTAGTTCGCTTCTTGTCCAGCTGAGAGCGGTTCTCTGACAGAGGAGGGCAAGGTGGCTGCCCCTGACGTGTTAAGTATTTCAGAAATTCCTGAGATAATTACCTCGGGGTGTTGGCCTGCAGTCTGGCTTAGTTTTCAGCTCTTATTTTTAGCATGCGTGATCTCTAACCCCCAAAAGGCAGCGGGTCCTCTCTGTCCCCATTCTGATGCCCACGTCTTGTCATCAAGGTCCCCGTAAAGTCAAGAGCAGGCTCACGTCTCCCTAGGACCTGGCATTGTCTGCCTGGCTGTGACACCTTTGTGTCACTCTTTGACGTGCTCTGTGGAGTGTAGACAAGAGGCATTCACTTAACACTCCCATTGTGAGATAGAAACCACTTCTCACTTTCCCCAGGGACAACATGCTCATTCAAATGTAGCAGTAGGAATTTTATCTCTAATTTCTCTAGAGGAGAAATCTTCCTGAAGGACACAGAGAACCCATCCCTCCCCTGCCCACCCCTCTGGTCCAGTCCTATCAGGCTGGAGTGCTTTACCATCCAGGGAAAGTATGGGCCCCAGCAAGCACCCACTGTGCATGTGAACAAGAGGACACAGCAGAGGGAGGAGGTTGTCCTGTCAGGAGAGTCCCCAGAGGCAGAGATAAGGCTGCAACCCAGAACCTTCTCCGCCATGACAGTGACTCTCACGCCACTACCTCCACAGGGCCAGGGAGCGCTATGGCGCGCTCTGGGCTTGGGGCTTGTAGCTGCTGAAGAAGGGATGCCTGGGAAATGCCAGTGCACACTCCACGCTGGGGAGAGTGTTTTCTGCACCTCCAAGGACAGGAGGCCCACCGGAAGCTGGCAGTGTCCAGGCATGAGAGAGAAGCACCGACAGCCAGCCTGGGCACAGGCTGGACAGTGTTGAGTCCTCTAAAACAGCTGGGTGCCGAAGGTTCCAGTTCCCATGGCTATTCGCTGTTTTCCCTTGGTTATCATGGATTGAATGTTTCCTTATGCTCACCCATCTGTCTCTGTAAAACTCCTTTAAATATGAGAAGCCAAAGACACCATCAGTGATTCCCCAGCAAGCCACGGTCACAAGTGATGCTCTAAAGGGTCAGGAACCTTCTAGGACGCACCCCCTTTTAAGGGAGTTGCACTGTCCCCGCAAGGGTCAGGGCTAAGAAGTGGGTAATTAATTTTCACTTAAAATAATCACTGAAGTATCGTGGAGGATGACTCAGCTGCAGAGGGGCAGGCAGAGGGCATGCGCCCTGACCTGTGTGGAATGTGCTGGGAGCAGGGTGTCTGGTCACCAGTGGGAGGCTCATCAGGCACCAGGGACTCTACCTGAGTCACGGAAGAAGTGACTCCACAGCCCGCACAGGACGCTGTGAAGCAAGGGTGAAGCCACCACGTAGCAGCAACAGCTGAAGGTCAGCTAGGGCAACTGGCTCCCCCAGGAGCCATGATTGGGTTCACTGTGGCAGTGTGGGCGCTGACCGGCCTAGAGAGGCTGGAACAAGAAGGCGCAGAGACAGGTGTCAAGAGAACAGAATTCCTCGTGGCGCAGCTCCTAGTGAACGCCTGCAGTGGTGGCCTGCGCAGGGAGCCAGAGGACTTTGTTCTGAAGCTGTCACCCCACACCAAGCAAGAACCAGACATCCAGACACACAGACAGACACAAGCGCACAGGCTCCTGCATAGAAACATACATTCGGACATGCACAGACACACAGACCCACATGCACATGCATACTCAGAACACAGATGAAGACACATACATAGAGATGCCAGCACACTTGTATCTGCAGGCCATCTGGTGGCAGTATGTGCTCCAACCTCCCCACATCCCTTCAGTTCCTTCGGGGGACACTCTTCTCCTCCTTCCAGAAGTTTCTGGTTGTGGTCTGCTGCTCCAGGGGTGAGGTGCTAGGGCTCTGAATAGTGTTAACCCAGAATCCACTTTCCCTGTGCACTGGGACTTCCTTCCCAGAGAAGGCAGTAACTGAGCACTGTGGGGTGGCTGGGCACTGGATGCTGGGTGCTGTGGGTGCTGGACACTGTGGGTGCTGGGCCCTGTGGGTGCTGGACACAGTGGGTGCTGGGCACTGTGGGTGCTGGGCACTGTGGGTACTGGGCACTGGGTGCTGGGCACTTGGATGCTGGGCACTGGGGTGCTGGACACTGTGGGTGCTGGGCACTGGGGCATGTTGAGCCATTAGTGAGCACAGAGAACACACAGACCAGGATGGTGAGAACTCTCCGGAGGTTATGCCACCAAGGATTCTGTGTCTTTTAGCTTGGCATTTGCTTTCTGGGTTGTGTTCCATATTCTTCCTTATTTACATGTTGAAGATAGTGCTCTCCAGCCTAAAGCAAATGCTCAGCCCTTGCCTGCCACGAGGTTTACCCACTCCCCACAGTCTGAGTTTTCTTTGTGTCTCATTGAAGGCGTATTTACTGCAAAGATAAGCGAGTGACTCTGGCCTGGAGCCAGTGCAGGTGGACCTGGGCGCACCATCAGCCTTCCAGGTGCAGCCCAGGTTCCAGATGCCCTCCTTCCAGAGCTGGGCACCTCAGCCTGGGAGGTAGGAGGAGCTCGCTGTTCGGCTCTGAACAGCTGCCTCTCCAGACTCTGAAGGCCTTTCCCAGGGAGCCATACCCGAGAGACTGTGAGCTTGACAGAGGTCTCAACAAGATGCTGATCTGACAGTCTGTGGCTTTTGGGAGCTGGACAGATGGTTCCGGTTGCCCCACCACAGACAATGGTGAGCGCAGAAGCAGAGGTAGACAGGGAAGAGGCCTTGACCCCGGCAGGCAGCACAGGGCTGGGCTCCACCCTTCTCCTGTCTGGGCCAGGAGCCCAGCTGGCCGGCATTTCTGCCCCGTGGAGGTGGCCCTCACCATGCTGCTGGGTAAGGACCAGAGCAGGGGCAGAGGGACCAGCATTCTGCGTGCAGGTCTCTGTGGGAATGATCACCCAAATGAGCAAAGGCTCTGCAGGCGATGTGAGGTGCTCAGGGAAGTCTGGGTGCAGCTCCACTTCACGTCTGCTAAGGAGCCAGAGCAGAGACTGGGCAGATGGCTTCCAAGCATGAAGAACGGAGGTCGCCCCCCAGAGCCCATGTAAAAGTGCCAGGGGTGTGGGCAAGGGCACAGCACAGCAGGGGTGGAAGCAGGCAGGTCTTCCTGGTCATAGTTCTTTCTCGGTCTCAGCCTTTCTCCTTGTTGACTGCTTTGGCGTCGATTTTGCTGTGATGGAGTGACTGCCTGTTTCTGGAGTCAAGCCACAAGCACTCGCCCTTCGTAGCCTGGGACACGGGAGCCCTGTTGAGGACCTTGCTGTGGTTTGGAGCAGCAGAGATGGTGGGCACACTGGGCCCCTGGGCGATCCCACGGTTTCACTGGGGCAGCAGCTGGTGCTGCTGGGACACAGAGGAGGAGGGGTCTCTAGGGACTAGGAGACGGAAGGTATGACACTCAGTGATCCTGGGACTGCTGAGGGTGATCTCTCCAGGCACGAGGCAAAGTCCCCAGTGTATCAGCAGTCACTTTGTCGCTGTGTTCGTAGCTCTTGGCCCATGGGCTGTGCACAGGCAGGTGGCCCTGCTGTGGTAGGCAGGGTGTGCAGCAGGTGTGAGGCACACGTGCCAGGAGTCTGCCAGGCTGTGCCTCCTTCCTGCTGAGGAAACAAAGAGCCTGGCCTTGGTGTAAATGTTATTGAAAGCAGCACCATAGTGGCCATTTCCCCGTGTGGTGGCCGCCTCCCAGATAAAAACCCGGGAGCAAGCAGATGAGGGCTGTTAACATACCTGGAAGCCAAGTCCACATGGAGGCGGAGGGAGCGCTTCCTGCCAAACTGGGACTGCGCTCTGCTCCCCGCAGGGCATTTGCGGGGCCTGCAGAGGGGCTGGAGGGGGCTGGGGAGAGTCTGGGGTGCCTGGGGAGGGTTTAGGGTGGCCTGGGGAGGGTTTGGGGGGAC
>PVHP010022659.1:0-28163 GCA_004024765.1 Zapus hudsonius
CCTATTATACATTCAGAAGGCAAAAGTAGGATTGCTTCAAGTTCATGACCAGTCTGGTTTACATAGCTTCAAGCCAGCTAGGGAGACATGGAGAGACCCTGTCTCAACCTTCCTCCAGGCAAAAAAGATCAGACTGCATTGGTACATTGTGGATGGTAAGGGGGATTTCATTTTGTGAAGTTTCAGTTGTGTGTGTTCTACTGGCTCAGGATGTAAAATGTAGCTCATATTGGGGATTGCCCGTAAAAACGTCAAAATGGCACTTTTATGTGGCCTTCCCCTAGAAAGTGACATTTGAGCGGAATCTAAAGCTACCAGGAAATGGACATGTAGAAGAGGAAGAGAGCCTGGCAGGGTCAGGGCATGGCTGTGTGTGCTAGGTTCACAGGCACTTGGCTCTCTGACTATAATGTACACTCCCAAGCTTTGGGACAGCGTGGGCTTCCAATGGAGGATTCAGTGTATCTCTGAGGCCTGCTCCCAGGCCCGGACTTGGCCCTAGAAGGGGCCAAATCAGTGGCAGCCAGGGTGTTTGTTCATTATAGGGCTCAGGGGCCGGTAGCCCACCCTACTGGGGTCTTGTGTATGGAAGGTGCTAAGTGAATACCTGCCATTGATGCTTCTCATCCCATGGCAGGATCTGACCTGTGGCCAGCCCAAGCTTGCGCAAAGCCAGAGGACATGATTGCGAGTGGCTCCCTGAAAGAAGTGGCCTTGGAGCAGCGCCCTTCCAGCTGGGGAACCCCTGGCTCCTCCAGCCTCCGTGAGCTTGCAACCCTCGCAGGGTGGTGAGCTCATCCTGTGGGGCGGCGTCGCCAGGCGGCCGGGGCACTCGCCCCCTCACCCCCTCCCCGCCCCCGGCTCCAGGCCGATTTTACCAATTAAGGCTTTTTTGCCGGGCCGGGCCGGGCGGGCGTGGGGCGGGCGTGGGGCGGGAATGCGGCCCACAAGAAGGCGGGCGGCAGCGGTCCATTCCCGTGGAGGCGCGCAGCGCACTGCGGACTCCAGCGGAGCCCCGAGGCGGCGGCGCGGGCGCGGAGAGCCAGGCGCCACCCCGCGGTTGCCAGGATAGCAGGTTAAGGCTCGGTGGCCAGCTCCACGAAGGTGGGTGGGTGCGTTGTTGGCGGTTGCGAAAGTGGTCTGAGAGGCTGGAGAAAGCAGACGCCGGGTGCAGCTTGGGTGTGTGGGCTCCGACCCCAGGCATCTTTGGAGTGGGTGTCCACACTGTCTTTCATAGTTTACCCGCAAACTCGCGTCTGTGCCCAGGGATCTGGGAGTCCAAGGTCATGGGGGTCCCTGAGAGAGGCGCTAGTGTCTATGAGTGTTTGTTCCTCAATGACTGGCCATTGCAGGCCTTCTTGGGAAGAAGTCTTTGAGATTGTTACCTTAGTGGGCTAAGTGGGATGGCTAATTGGAAGGACGCTTTGCAGCCATGGCACAGTGGGCTGGGAGGGAGATGGTGGGTCCACTGCTACTTAGGGTACAAAGGAGCCCATTCTGGGGCTGCCTTACCCATGGAGGCTGTAGTGGGGGTGTGGCCAGCTGGATTTCCTGGCTGAGTCTTTGGCCCCTGTCTCAGGTTGGCTCTGAGTGGGATATTTACTGTCAGCCAGAATGCAAGCACCAGTATTCCCAGATCCTAGAGCCTCTCAGGGGCCAGGAAAAGTAGGTGAAGTCCGCTGGAAGGCCCATGTATGTAGCCCCAGGCTTCATGGTCAAGGTGAGAGCTCAGGAAATGGGTACCCTTACCTGTCACTCATGGACTTCATTGATTTGCTGCTTCCTTCTCTCGTGGCGCCCCCTGACTACACCGGTTTCGAAAACCCTCAAGAATCCCTGGGGTACAGTTGGTGGGCTTGAGACTAAGGTTCCCTGCGGGAGGGCCTGGCCTGGGGTCTGAGGGTTGGGAGTGGGGAGGTGGGCGTGGTGTGTCTGACATCCAAGAATCTACTCCAAATAAGGGAAAATATGAAAGAGCTGGATTTTGGCTCCCTGGGTCTTTGTTATGGGGCGACATCTGGCGGTGCTGCGGTGTCTACGTATAAGAACCCTCCACAGGCACACCCGTGCCTTCTTCCCCTAAATAGCCAGAACTTAGGGCTGGAAGCTGGGACCCCAAATTCTGTCCTGTCTGGGGAGTTAGCTTACTGGTCAGTTACTTTGTCTTCTTGTTCTCTGACCATTAATAAACCGAGATGATTCAGCCAGGTGATATTTTTGGAGAAGCACTTCTGGATGTAATTCCCTCTAGGAGAAGTTGACTTCCAGTAGGTTGGGGGGGGGGGTCAGAAGACTAAGTCTGTTTGGAATGACACCTGGCAGGGCGGGGATCTTCTTGGGATCCTTAGCTTAGTTCTCCCAGTCAGCTCCGCTCCCAACATTTCACTGGAGCCCATCCGTTTTGTGCAGGTGTATATGAAAATAGGAGGGAGGGCCTCACTACTGGAAAATGCCACGTGGCCCTTATAGGAAGCTCCAAATAAACATGGTGAGAAGCAAGGGTGATGCCCGTCATGATCACAGCCCCACCACAGCCATGCAGGCACCCCAGACCACAGGAGAATCAGCAATATATGGGCATGACCCAAGCTTGCATCCTTCTGCCACTGATCTTTAGAGGATTCCTAGAATTGAGCAGTATGGATAGGAGCCTGCCTTTCTAGGGGAAAAGAAGAGAAAGGGAACATCCCGGAGAGGGGAGGTACAGAGGGCTGAGAGGGAGGTGGTCTACCATGAGGAAGAAGCCACAGGTAGGCTGAATTCTGTTGACTGAAGAGGGTGACTGTGTTCCCTAGTCGCCTTTGCTGCTCTGTCTCACTCAGCACAGCATCCTCCACACCATCTCCAGAATTATCTCCAGAAAACTTTCAGTGAAGAGCTTCACATTCCACTGGGAACACAAACCAGACACCTTAGTCAGCGTTGGCATCAAGTACTTCTCCCTCCCTCAGCCGCCTGGCCCTTCCACACTTGCCACTGAACACGAATCCCACCCAGACCCAGGTACTCAGAGCCTGCCAAGCCTTATGGGAATCCCACTGAGCTGGCTTCCCTGGGCCTGGAAAACAATTTCCTCTACATCCTAGTGAGCGCTTCCTGGGTGACACTGGGCTCTGGCCGTTTTTCCAGGACAACCCCTCTCAGATCCCCAAGTGGACAGAGTGGCGGACACACGGCGGGCGCGCGTCTTCTTACTCGTGCCCGTGGAAGGCCGCCTGGTACCGCAGAGCCGTGGCCCAGTGCCCCGGTTCCTCCCGGATGAACAAGGGCGGGTGAACAAGGCTGTGGGAAGGGGGGGGGGCGGACGCTCCGGGTGGGGTGGGCCGGGGGTCTGCGGGTGGTCGCGTTATGGTGCCCGCCTTGCGGACAGACACAAAGAGCTCGCAGCAGTGGCTAGCGCACTAGAAGGTTCGTTCACTTGCAGGGTAGGGTCCTTTTCGTTGCTGCGAACCAGTGTGTGGCTGGGGGGGGGAGTAGAATAATGACAGAGGGTGGGGTGCAGGGTTAGGGTGGAGTCCAAGTGACTCAGGGACCCCATTAACCCCACCCATGAAGGGGCCTTGGGGAAAGAAAGTCCCTTGTAAGGGTGTGCCGGCAGCTGAGCAATCATGCGCCAAAATTGCTCAGCCTTTTCTAGCTGTGGGGTGCGTTTCCTGTAGTGCTGGTGCAGTGATGCACCAGGGAGCCCCTTTACCCCGTTTGAGGCCCAAAGACCCCGAAACCGGGGAGCTGGGGGCCCATTGGCGGGAGCAGGGGGTCTTTGTAGGGACATTCCAACGGGCGGGGCGAGGTGGGGCGGGCGCGGCCCCGAAGCCCCACCCAGAGGCCCCGCCCCAAAGAAACCCTGCCTCTGCCTCCGCCTTCCACCCGCATTTAAAGGGCTCGCTCTTTCCGCAGCGCAACCTCTGTTCTGTGCCTTGTCTCTCACGCGCCGACGTGCCTGCAGCTTTAATTAAAGGGACGTCCCTTCGCCTAGGCTGCAGCACCCCCGCCCCGCTCCTCGCGCCTCAAAATGAGTAGCTCCCACTCCCGCACCGGCCAGAGCGCGGCGGGCGCGGCTCCGGGAGGCGGTACTGACACGCGGGACGCCGAGATGCCGGCTACCGAGAAAGATCTGGCGGAGGACGCACCGTGGAAGAAGATCCAACAAAACACGTTCACGCGCTGGTGCAACGAGCACCTCAAGTGCGTGAGCAAGCGCATCGCCAATCTACAGACGGACCTGAGCGATGGCTTGCGGCTCATCGCGCTGCTCGAAGTACTCAGCCAGAAGAAGATGCACCGCAAGCACAACCAGCGACCCACCTTCCGCCAGATGCAGCTCGAAAACGTGTCGGTGGCGCTCGAGTTCCTTGACCGCGAGAGCATCAAGCTCGTGTCCATTGGTGAGGGCTCGGACCGCCATGGGGCACCGCGCGGGCGGGGGCACTGCTTATTCTCCCTCCCCTTTTCCCCGGGAAGTCCCCCTCCAGGTTCTTCTCTTTAGCCACCTCACAGCCAAGGGTACCCCTGGGCCCCGCAGCTGCAGGGCTCCGCGAGGTGCCCGAGAACAAAGGCGCGCAGACTGGCCTGCGGAGCACGCGAACCGCTACGCGCCCCCGCCCGCTGCGCCCTGCTGGCCTGTGTCCAGGCTGAGCTCACATCCTCCATAGGTCGCGCCCCCACCGCTGCACCCGTGGTGGGACAGGCACTGACCAGGCCCCTGGCCCTGAATGCCGCACCCCATCCCTAGCAGCGATGCCCAGGCTGTTCCCCCAAAGTAGTTTAGAGAGGACCCTCAGGTGTTCCTGTAGTTCAAATGTGGACGTAGCAGCTTGGAGCTCTTGCTGTCTAGCTCTCAACTTTTGTAGTCTCCCTCATTGGTTTCAACCCCAAATTTAGATTTCTCTTGGGGAGCTAAAGGGTGTAAGTACAGGGACAGACATTGCTAGCAAAACTGCACCCTAGGTGAGTTGGGCGTGGTTCACTGAAGGCACCAGGCTGTAGTCTTCTTGGACACCAGCTTTGCTGTTTGTCATGTGCCAAATTCTTGCGTCCACGTAGGCCTTGGTTTTCTCATCTAGAATGCAGAGGTTGGCTGGAAGGTGCTCCAGTGTGCATTGGTGGTCTTAATGCCAGCCCAGGGACCATGTCACTGAAATGGAGAGGTTAGCATTGGCCTGACCTACTATAGCATCCCAGTATTTTTCCCAAAATAGGGGCTGCCCACGAACAGACACCATGACTGGGGACCTGGGAATGTGGATCAGGGAGAGTAGAAAGGGAATCGATCTTTTTTTCATAATCAAAAAGGGCCTTTTGGTTGTTCTTTGGGCCATGAGGATTCAGTTCCCCTGTCCACTCAGTAGGTTCCAAAAGCTGAGTTCTTTCTTTGGAATGCCCATAGAGGCGTGCCAGTGGAGGTATTGAGGCCCACCCCCCAGTTCTAGTCTCAGTCTAGCCAAGCTGAGTCATTTCTGAGTCTTGTGTGTGGGGGGGACCGGATGTGGGGAGGCAGGCCACACCCCAGCTCTTTGGGGGGGGTCGCCTCCCTCCTCCCTTCTTCCCTCCTTGTGAGCTGGCTGGAGCATGCCTAGTTCCCAGAGCTTTGCCATATAAGGCAAAAAAATGTTGGAAAGCTGCTGTGATTAGGGGAGGGAGGGGGCTGGCTAGCCCAGGGGCTGGGGAAAGGGGGTGGGTTGGGGCGGAGCCATCTAACCAGGCTGTCTCCTAACCCTTCTCTTGAGAGGGGGACGAGGCCAGCATATGCTGGCCTAATATGGACCAGAGGAAGGCACTACATTACCTGCCAGGGCTGGTGGACCTGGCCTTGCTCCTTTCCTTGGAGATCAGTGAGGACCTCAAGCCGTTCAGGGGCCCTAAGCCCCTAAAAGGGGTTAGGTGCTGGACCTAAGATTCAGGATTGAGGCTCTGAACTTCCCATCCTCATTCTCCCACCATTTGGGGATAATGCAAAGCAACCTCGAGGCACCAGGACCAACTCTTTTGGGAATGGGCAAGGTCACTCCTTTGAGGGGCTCAGTTGGTCCTCCAGCTGCTACACAGCAGCCATCGCCGTCACTCTCCAGCCCTCCCTTCCACTGGTGATTGTCTAGTTCTCACCCCAACCATCAGTGGTCTCTGATTACAGGGAAAGCCAGCAGGGTTTCCAAAAATACGCTCTTAGAAAATTCTGCTCACCCTAAGCCACTGGCCCTTGAGGATGTTAAGACCCAGAGGTGGCCTTGGGTGGGGCTGAGCTGAGTGGTTGCCTTGGTGATGGATGTTCAGGGTGCCAGCCCTAACCACTTCCCTTGTGGTAAGCCTGGTGGCTGCCGAGACCTAGAGGCCCATTAAGTGGCAAGTAGGGAGGCAGGTGGTGGGTGGCAGCAGAGCAGGTTCTGATGAAGCAGTGGGACATGAGAACCCCACCCAAATCCTCTTCAACTGGAGCTCCTAATCAGGCCCTTGGCATCAGAGCAAGGCACACACAGTCCAACCCAGTCTTCCTCTTCCTCCAACTGGTCTATAGGGGCTCCACATTGTCTCCTGCAGTTCCCTACAGGTTCCAGTGAGTCAGGATCACCAGTGGATTTTTGGCCTCTGACCCTCCCCCCCAAGGCAGTCCTGTAACCTCCTTCTGCACCTAACTTGACTGGGGGGACAAGGAAGTGGTGAGGGGTGGGGCTCACACCCCTTCACCCAAGGATCCTTGCCAACACCTCCACTTCCCCTGCCTCACTGTCCCCCACTCTAGAGCAGCAGTTGTATTTCCTAACAACTCTTTGCCAACTCAGCCTTCCTCTTCCTCAGCCCCAGCCCAGCTTGAGGTCAGGGGCCCTGGTTTCTAGGCCAGTTCCCAGAGATCTTTGGAGATAGGTGTGGGGGGGGGGTTGACCTCAGCAACTGCAAAGCATTCATCCCAGTCAATCTTCAGAATGGCTTTGGGGGTTTCTGGCAATGCCCGATTATTGTAGTGTGTTCTCACCATATGTCTATGGGTGTCTCTTCTCACTATAGAAGTCTCCTGTGCCTCTAACCATCCCCTTGCACCCTTCAGAGGCTCTGAGCAGATGGTGGATGACTGACCCACACCCTTAGCTGGGAGTGGGCCTCTTCCCCTAACTAGGGCTTAAAGTCCGCACACCATGGCCCTGGTGCCAGCCTGTGGGTGCTGTCCTCCATGGCCTTGGGGGTGGTCCCCTGAGTGCCCACTGCTGCCCGCAGACAGTAAGGCCATCGTGGACGGGAACCTGAAGCTGATCCTGGGCCTCATCTGGACCCTAATCCTGCACTACTCCATCTCCATGCCCATGTGGGATGAGGAGGAGGATGAGGAGGCCAAGAAGCAGACACCCAAACAGAGGCTCCTAGGCTGGATCCAGAACAAGCTACCACAGCTGCCCATCACCAATTTTAGTCGGGATTGGCAGAGTGGCCGGGCCCTAGGAGCCCTTGTGGATAGCTGTGCCCCAGGTGAGGAGCACATTGGGCTGAGGCTGTCTGGGTAGCCTGGAAGGGGGGCTCCTATAGCTTCCAGACTCACAGCATAGCTTTCCTTGTACTACAGGTCTGTGTCCTGACTGGGACTCCTGGGATGCCAGCAAGCCTGTGAACAATGCACGGGAAGCCATGCAGCAGGCTGATGATTGGCTGGGCATTCCTCAGGTATGCCCCCTGACTGGCCCCGGCCAAGGCTGGGTGGGGTTCTCATTGAGTAGAGCCCCATGGCTCCTGTCTTCTGCCTGTGACAGGTGATCACCCCTGAGGAGATTGTGGACCCCAACGTGGATGAGCATTCTGTCATGACCTACCTATCCCAGTTCCCTAAGGCCAAGCTGAAACCAGGGGCTCCCCTGAGGCCCAAACTGAACCCAAAGAAAGCCCGAGCCTATGGGCCAGGTGAGGGAACCAGGCAAGGGGTGTTCCTGGGAGGGTTTAGGCTCTGACATCTGTGTCGTCACAGCTGAGTGATGAAAGCATTCCTGAGGGAGTAGGAATGAATCAGAGCTGGTCAGAACCGGTCACCTGACTAGAGTGCTAGTAAATCCCCCAAGTCACAGCAGCCTGCGGGCAGCCTCTTCAGGGAGGGGACCCAGCGACTACTTTTCTACAATTGGACAGGAACGAGTCAGGATCACTAAGGTACAAGGGGTTGAGAAACCAGACTGTTCTCTAGAAAACAGGCATGGGCCTGCCCTGGTGGCAAGAGCACAGTGGGTCCCGAGGCTTGATGTGCTGGGCTTTATGCTGAACCAATTTGCCTAGCTTGAATGGTGTCTGGCTGAAGAAAGGGCACTGAGCCTGCAGAAGGATAGGGGATGGATTTCTGTGTCTCTGTCTGCTAGTGCTCCAGTTTTTGGAACCAGAGCTTAGGGAGGTGAGACCTGGCTCTTGACGGCTGGCCCATGGCTCCCTCACCCTCCCCTCACAGGCATTGAGCCCACTGGCAACATGGTAAAGAAGCGGGCAGAGTTCACTGTGGAGACCCGAAGTGCTGGCCAGGGAGAGGTGCTGGTATATGTGGAGGACCCTGCTGGACACCAGGAGGAGGTAGGGTTACCTGTTGGTAGGTCAGAATCCTCCCATGCCCCCCCCCCCTTGGGAACAGAGACTCATGGGCTCCTTTTCACAACAGGCAAAGGTGACTGCCAATAATGACAAGAACCGTACCTTCTCTGTCTGGTATGTCCCGGAAGTGACGGGGACTCATAAGGTGAGCCCGTGGCTGACAGGGAGGCTGGTAGCAATGGGTAGTTGGATGACCTAGACCTCATCCTCATTGTCTGTACCGGTTGGGAACAGGTGACTGTGCTCTTTGCTGGCCAGCACATTGCCAAGAGCCCCTTTGAGGTATACGTGGACAAGTCACAGGGTGATGCCAGCAAAGTGACCGCCCAGGGACCTGGCCTAGAGCCCAGTGGCAACATTGCTAACAAGACCACTTACTTTGAGATCTTCACTGCAGGTGAGAGGAGGCTACTAAGGTCCAGCCAGACTTGGGGGAGAGTTGAGCTGGAGCCCTGAAGCTGAGTCTGTTTCTTGGGACAGGAGCTGGCATGGGTGAGGTGGAGGTTGTCATCCAGGACCCTACAGGACAGAAAGGCACAGTAGAGCCTCAGCTGGAGGCCCGGGGTGACAGCACATATCGCTGCAGCTACCAGCCTACCATGGAGGGCATCCACACTGTACACGTCACCTTCGCTGGTGTGCCCATCCCTCGCAGCCCCTACACTGTCACTGTTGGCCAAGGTAGGCCTGGTCCTGAATATCCCTCCTGCCCATTATGGTTCTGTGGCCTGGGCCTCCTGTGGGAGGGTGAAGCCATTGGGGCTGGCTCACTCTAGCCCCTGCCTGGGTGCTGGGTGCCCTTGGTCTCTGGCTTCCACTGTCTGGGCATGTGCTGTCTTTCCTCCCTCTGCTGGGGCCCTTTTTCCTCCTCCTCTCCTTGGCCCTCTCCATCTCTCCTCTCCATGCTTTTACCTTCGGAAGAGCTCGCTCCAGCTGTCTAGAAACCTGCTGCTCTCTGCTCTGCCCACAGGGTCAACGGTATTTGGATCCATCTTCCTCTGGGTGGGGAGGGCTGGGTGGGGGTATTTGGGCTGGTGCCAAGAAGGTGGGAGGCCTGCCACATGTCCCTGCTTGTCATGCGAGTTCATTTCTTTTTTGCATATGTCTCACTAGTCTGTTGGTCCAAGCTCTTTGGGATTTTGTAATTCCAATGGTGTGGCCCTGTCTGTGGGTGACAAGGGAAGGGACACCCAGCCCCATCTCCTGGCAGCTCAGCTGACCCCTCTGCCTACAGCCTGTAACCCAGCTGCCTGCCGGGCTGTTGGTCGTGGCCTCCAGCCTAAGGGTGTGCGGGTGAAGGAGACAGCTGACTTCAAGGTATACACAAAGGGCGCTGGCAGCGGAGAGCTGAAGGTCACTGTGAAGGGCCCCAGTAAGTCGGTCTAGGGCTGGGGTAGGTGATGGCAGCCTTCAGGGTCATGGCTGGGCAGGCCTGAGTTCTTCCTTGTCTCTGCAGAGGGAGAGGAGCGCATAAAGCAGAAGGACCTGGGGGACGGTGTGTATAGCTTTGAGTATTACCCCACAGTTCCTGGCACATACACTGTCACCATCACATGGGGTGGCCAGAACATCGGCCGCAGGTGAGGCCCCAGCCTGCTCCCCCACTCCTGCCTTACATGCGCTGAGTCTTCTCATCACATGATGAGGTCTAGCTGCTTTCTGGTCTGGCCCACCACTGTTGGGTACAAAGTGGCTTCCCATACAGGGCAGCACCCCTCAGTGCTCACCTGTGTGTGTCTCCCAATTGCAGTCCCTTTGAGGTGAAGGTGGGCACTGAGTGTGGCAATCAGAAGGTGCGGGCCTGGGGCCCTGGGCTGGAGGGCGGTGTTGTTGGCAAGTCAGCAGACTTCATAGTAGAGGCCATTGGTGATGACGTGGGCACCCTGGGTAAGTTGGAGGCTTCAATGTGGGTTCCTGGAGCAGAGGGTGGCAAGGGCAGTCTACCTTGAGGTTCCAGGGTACCAATGGGACTGGTGGCTCTTGTCAGGCTTCTCGGTGGAAGGTCCATCACAGGCCAAGATCGAATGTGATGACAAGGGTGATGGCTCCTGTGATGTGCGCTACTGGCCCCAGGAGGCTGGCGAGTATGCAGTCCATGTTCTGTGCAACAGTGAGGACATCCGTCTTAGCCCCTTCATGGCTGACATCCGTGAAGCGCCCCAGGACTTTCATCCAGACAGGGTAAAGGGCACACAGTCCTGACTTTCTGCTTGGGAAGGCTACTGAGGGTGGGCATGGCCCCATTTTATCAGCCAGACAGGGGTCACTGTGGCTGGTATCCCTGGTCCCATGCTCCTGGCACTCCATGTTCCTGGTTGCCCTGCCCAGCTTATGGTTAATGGGGGCTTTGGATTGTTCTCCTGATATCTGGGTGGTCTCTTACTAGGTGAAGGCACATGGGCCTGGATTAGAGAAGACTGGTGTGGCTGTCAACAAACCAGCAGAATTCACGGTAGATGCCAAGCTTGGAGGGAAGGCCCCTCTCCGAGTTCAAGTCCAGGTATGGTGCCCACCCATGGCAGGGGCAGGGCAGGCAAGCAGGCATCCAGGCCTGGGACCTGACCAGCAGACATTTGCTACCTACCTTCTTTATAGGACAATGAGGGCTTCCCTGTGGAGGCATCTGTTAAGGACAACGGCAATGGCATTTACAGCTGCTCCTATGTGCCCAGGAAGCCAGTGAAACACACAGCCATGGTGTCTTGGGGAGGCGTCAGCATTCCCAACAGCCCCTTCCGGGTAAGCCAGGCCATGGGCCTTCAGCCCACCTTCCCAGAGCCCCTTAGTTTTCTTTCTTTTTTTTAAAAAAATATTTTATTTATTCATTTCAAGCACAGAGATAGAGAGAGAGAGAGAGAGAGAGAGAGAGAGAGAGAGAGAGAGAGAGAGAGAGAGAGAAAGGGAGAAAGGGAGAGAGCACCAGGGCGACCACCTTGTGGGTCTAGCTTATGTGGATATGTGGATACTGGGGATTTGAACCAGGAGCCTTAGGCACTGGAAGCAAGTGCCTTAACCTCTGAACCATCTCTCTAGCCCAGTCCCTTAGTTTTCTATGGAAGTTTTAATGAGATCAAGTTTGCATACTGTATAGTTTGCCCATTCAAAGTGGACAACTCAGTCACTTTTAGTATATTCAGAGTTGTTGACAGCCATCACCACAGCCTAAGTTTAAGACATTTTCATCACCTCCAAAGTTCCCCACCCAACCACTAATCTGCTTTCTATGGATTTGCCTTTTCTGGGCCTTTTATACAGATGGAATTCTATACTTTGTGACCTTTTATCTTTGGCTTCTTTCACTATCTAATGTTTTGTGTTAAGTTTGTCTGCATCATGGCATGTGGCATTTATCATTACTTCTTTTCTTTTGAGGTAGAGTCTTGCTCTAACCCAGGCTGATCTGGAATTCTCTATGATGTAGTCTCAGGCTGGCCTTGAACTCACATCAATCCTCCTACTTCTGCCTCCGTAGTGCTGGGATCATTCCTTTTTTAAGGCTGACGAATAGGATAGAATACATTGTGCTTGTCCATTTATTTGATGACCGACCTATAGGGTGGCTTTTAAAACTTTGGTGCTATTGGGAACATTTGTGTGTAAGTATAGGCGTGGAATCACAGCATCATGTGATCCATATTGGAGGCAGCTGCACCGTCTAGCTTGTCTACCATCAGTAGCTGAGGGAGCCTCTCAACCCCCTCCTCCCCTGCAGGCTTCTGATGCCTTGGTACTTAGTTGCTTCTGTGCCCTACAGGTGAATGTCGGAGCTGGCAGCCATCCAAATAAGGTCAAGGTGTATGGTCCAGGAGTGGCCAAGACTGGGCTCAAGGCCCATGAGCCAACCTACTTTACAGTGGACTGCACAGAGGCTGGCCAGGGTAAGGTCTGGCCCTGAGTGGGAGGACAGGTGAAGTGAGTGGGCTGTTCCCACAAAATCTCAGCCTCTGCTCCTCCTCCTGACCACAGGTGATGTCAGCATTGGCATCAAGTGTGCCCCTGGAGTGGTGGGTCCCACTGAGGCTGACATTGACTTTGATATCATCCGCAATGACAACGATACTTTCACAGTGAAATACACGCCCCGTGGGGCTGGCAGCTATACCATCATGGTCCTTTTTGCTGACCAGGTGTGTGCTACTGTTCTTAGCCCTTAGATTTCTGGGGGTTGGGGTACTGCTTTCGTCAACTCTTCTTATCACCTGCAGGCCACACCTACCAGTCCCATTCGGGTCAAAGTAGAGCCCTCCCATGATGCCAGCAAGGTGAAGGCTGAGGGTCCTGGCCTCAGTCGCACTGGTAAGGACAAGTATCCTTTGGGAGGGTGAGAGGTATCAAGGATGTTGGGCTCAGGGCTGGGTGCCCTGATGTGGTTGCTGTCTCCTCAGGTGTTGAGCTTGGCAAACCCACCCATTTCACGGTCAATGCCAAAGCTGCTGGCAAAGGCAAGCTAGACGTCCAGTTCTCAGGACTGGCCAAAGGGGATACAGTGAGAGATGTGGACGTCATTGACCACCATGATAATACCTACACAGTCAAGTACACTCCTGTGCAGCAGGTAGCTATCTTGACCCCTGTGGCCACCCTCTCCACTGTAGTGTCTGAGTCTGGGCCTCCTTGTATGATGGCCTAGTTGAGCTGCTGTGAGGGGCTTGAGAAACAAATCTAGCATCTCAGAACCAACCCCCCTGACCAAGGTGTGCAGCTGTAGTCCAGAGACATCAAGGTCCTCACTGATGATCCCTGCCCTTCTATACCCCTCTCAGGGCCCAGTAGGTGTCAATGTTACTTATGGAGGGGATCCCATTCCCAAGAGCCCTTTCTCAGTGGGAGTGTCTCCAAGCCTGGATCTCAGCAAGATCAAAGTGTCTGGCCTTGGCGACAGTGAGTAGCTGTGGTACTTATCATCACTGAGGACCAAAAACCCCACCCAGCCTGAGTTTTGCCCCAGGGGTTATGTAAGACAGGGTATCATAGTTGATTCTCTGCTTTCATCATCTCAACAGAAGTGGATGTTTGCAAAGACCAGGAGTTCACAGTGAAGTCAAAGGGTGCAGGTGGCCAAGGCAAAGTGGCATCCAAGATCGTGGGCCCCTCAGGTGCAGCAGTGCCCTGCAAGGTGGAGCCAGGCCTGGGAGCTGATAACAGTGTGGTGCGCTTCGTGCCCCGTGAGGAGGGGCCCTATGAGGTGGAGGTGACCTATGATGGTGTGCCTGTGCCTGGCAGCCCCTTTCTTGTGGAAGCTGTGGCTCCCACCAAGCCTAGCAAGGTAATGGGGTTTGGGAGGCCCTAAAGGTGATAGAGTCCATTGTGAAGGCCTAGAGGGTACCCCATCTTCAGATTTATCCTTATCCTTTGTCATTTCTGTCCTTGTGGTTGGTTGATCCGTGGCCCAGTTAGTCAGCTTGTGCCTTTCATATCTCTGTTTGGCAGGGGAGAGAAGTGAGGGCAGGAGGGAGGGAGATGAAGGGGTGGGTTGGTAGTAGCAGATTCCGACATACCTTCTTCCCTCAGGTGAAGGCATTTGGGCCAGGGCTACAGGGGGGCAGTGCAGGTTCTCCTGCCTGCTTCACCATTGACACCAAGGGCGCTGGCACTGGTGGCCTGGGCCTGACAGTGGAAGGCCCCTGCGAAGCACAGCTTGAGTGCCTGGACAACGGGGATGGCACATGCTCTGTGTCCTATGTGCCCACTGAACCTGGGGACTACAACATCAACATCCTCTTTGCTGACACCCACATCCCTGGCTCCCCATTCAAGGCCCATGTGGTTCCTTGTTTTGATGCTTCCAAGGTGAAGTGCTCAGGCCCTGGGCTGGAACGGGCCACTGCTGGTGAGGTGGGCCAGTTCCAAGTGGACTGCTCAAGTGCAGGCAGTGCAGAGCTGACCATTGAGATCTGCTCTGAGGCGGGACTGCCAGCTGAGGTGTACATTCAGGACCATGGCGACGGCACACACACCATCACCTATGTTCCTCTCTGCCCTGGGGCTTACACTGTTACCATCAAGTATGGCGGACAACCCGTGCCCAATTTCCCCAGCAAGCTTCAGGTGGAGCCTGCTGTGGACACCTCAGGCATACAGTGCTATGGGCCTGGTATTGATGGCCAAGGTAAGGAGGTCTTCCGTGGGATACACAGGGGTCAGGGGTATTACAGGGAGCAAGGCTTTCCAGCCTCCTCACTTCATCTGTCTGTAGGTATCTTCCGAGAGGCAACCACAGAGTTTAGTGTGGATGCCCGGGCTCTCACACAGACCGGAGGGCCACACGTCAAGGCCTGTGTAGCTAACCCCTCAGGTAACCTGACAGAGACCTACGTGCAGGACTGTGGCGATGGGACATACAAAGTGGAATACACACCATATGAGGAAGGTACACATGTGCTGGAGCTCCCTTAGGTAAGGCAAGAAGTGGGGTGGGGCAGTCCAGCTCCTGACCTGGCCTGCCTTCCAGGACTCCACTCTGTGGACGTGACCTATGATGGCAGCGCTGTGCCCAGCAGCCCCTTCCAGGTGCCTGTGACAGAAGGCTGCGATCCCTCCCGGGTACGTGTCCATGGGCCAGGCATCCAAAGTGGTACCACTAACAAACCCAACAAGTTCACAGTGGAGACCAGGTGAGTGAGCCAGTGAAGAAGCACAGGGGTATGCATGTGCTTAGGAAGCCCAGGGAATGATGGACTTTCTGTCTGGACCAGGGGAGCTGGCACGGGTGGCCTGGGCCTAGCTGTAGAAGGCCCCTCTGAGGCCAAGATGTCCTGCATGGATAACAAGGACGGAAGCTGCTCAGTAGAGTACATTCCATATGAAGCTGGAACCTACAACCTTAATGTCACCTATGGCGGTCACCAAGTGCCAGGTGAGGAGATGATGACCAGGGCAGGGCTAGGACTGCCTGATAATATCCCCCTGTCTTACACAGCTGCATCTCTCTGCCCCCCCAGGTAGTCCCTTCAAGGTCCCTGTGCATGATATGACAGATGCATCCAAGGTCAAGTGCTCTGGGCCTGGCCTAAGCCCTGGCATGGTCCGAGCCAACCTCCCTCAGTCCTTTCAGGTGGACACAAGCAAGGCTGGTGTTGCCCCACTGCAGGTCAAAGTGCAGGGGCCCAAAGGTGGGTGTTCACATACCTGGAAGCAGGGGGGTCAGGAAGGCAGTGTCCTCTGGTGTGCATAGGAAAGGAGACCAGAGGTCCAACATGTGGAGGCTGGGGCAGGTGTGCAGGCAGTTGGTGGAAGAGCTTCAGGTAACCACAGAGCCAGGAAGAAACCTAGAAGTGGGGGTAGAATGGACAGAAATAGCTACTGAATAGATGTGGCAGGAGGACAAATGGGCAAGGGCCCAAGGTGGCACTTAAAATCTATGTTTCAGGGTCATGGGATCATTCTTGGGGGTCAGATAAGTAAAGACATAATGAGATATAGTCCTGGGGCCCAGTCTTGGCCTTCTAGTGGGCGAGGGGTGGAGGCCCAGGGAGCCAGCTGAACTTCTGCCCTTGGGACTGGGGCCAGGCCTGGTGGAGCCAGTGGATGTGGTGGACAATGCTGATGGCACCCAGACTGTCAACTATATACCCAGCCGAGAAGGGCCTTATAGCATCTCAGTGCTGTATGGGGAAGAAGAGGTACCCCGGAGGTAAGAACAGGACCGGCTGAGGGTGGTGGGGGCAAGCTGGGTGCTGAGAGTTGCTCATAACTCCCTGCCTCCACAGCCCCTTCAAGGTCAAGGTGCTGCCTACACATGATGCCAGTAAGGTGAAGGCCAGTGGACCTGGACTCAACACCACTGGTGTGCCTGCCAGCTTGCCTGTGGAGTTCACCATTGATGCCAAGGACGCTGGGGACGGTCTGCTGGCTGTACAGATCACGGTGAGCTCACTGTGGCTGCAGGCCTGGGCAGCTTGAGTGAAAGGTGTAGACAGTCAGGCATTCCCTAAGTAGCTGTACTATGAGGGCACGGAAGGGTAGGACCCCTGCTTCCAGTGCTGTTAGGTTGTGATGACATTTAGATGGCAGTGACAGAAAGCAGCTTACCCTAATATAAACGCACACTCGTTGCTGATGAGCGTGTTACCAAAGCCTGTAGTGCTTCAGCTTCCCCACCTGTGAGAGTCACATAGGGCAGGTTAGGTAGAAGGCTACCACCCTGACACTTTTCGGTGCTCCTGGCACACACAGGCCTTGGGCTGAGATTAGACCCAGGCTCTCTGGTTCTGCCCGTTATGTCAAGCAATGCTGGATGTTCCAGGGCTTCCATTTGGGGGGCTATTTTTACTGCTTTTAAAAATATTTATTTATTTATTTGAGAGAGAGAGAAAGAGAGGGGGGAGAGGGAAAGAATATAGTCACATCAGGGCCTCTAGCTACTGCAAAGGAACTCTAGATGCATGTGCCACTTTGTGCATCTGCCTTTATGTGGGTACTAGGGAACTGAACCTGGGTCCTTCAGCCACTGAGTTATCTCTCCAGCCCTATTTTTTTTGTGTTTAAACTCACGGTTTTGCACAGGAAGTCGGTATATACATTTTAGTAATGGGCAACAGTGCAGGGGCTACATGGAGAATAAGAGATTAAAAGCTGGAGTTTGGTGTACATCTTACAAAGTTTATAAAAAATCTGTGTTTCTGCCCCCCCCCCCCAAGGTAGGGTTTCACTCTAGCCCAGGCTGACCTGGAATTCAGTATGTAGTCTCAGGGTAGCCTCGAACTCATGGCAGTCCTACCTCTGCCTCCCAAGTGCTGGGATTAAAGGTGTATGTCACTATGCCCAGCCCTTTGTTTCTTTACAATAACAAAACCCAAAGGGTACAAGAACAGTTATATATATAACACAGGCAGATCTGTTTTGTGTGTTTGCTCAGTGTGTGCACATGTGTGTGTGGTGGATACATGAGAGGTCAACGTTGGGTGTTTTTCTCAATCGTTTTCCACCTTTTTTTGTTGTTGGTTTGGTAGGGTTTTTTTTTTTTTGTTGTTGTTGTTGTTTTGTTGTTGAGGTAGGGTCTCACTCTAGCCCAGGCTGACCTGGAATTCACTATGTAGTCTCAGGGTGGCCTTGAACTCACGGCAGTCCTCCTACTTCTTTCTGCCTCCCGAGTGCTGGGATTAAAGGCATGTGCCACCACGCCCAACTTCTACCTTATTTTTTGAAACAAGGTTTCTCACTGGACCTGGAGAGCTCACTGATTCAGCTAGATTAGCCAGCCAGTGAGTCCCAAAGATTTCCTATCTCTGTCAGCTCAGTGCTGGGATTCCAGGTAGGCAAAGCATGAATAGCTTTTACATGAATGCTAAGGATTGAAACTCAGGTCCTCGTGCTTGCCCATGAGGAAGTAAAGACAGTGCCGCAGGCAGGCAGGCAGGCAGCCATCGGTGGTGGAGGGGCTGAGGGGCGGGCTCTCTTGCATCAGTGCTTGGTGCTTCTTCAGGAGGGTTGAGCTGACCCTGGGCCTAGTGGGCTTCGACCAACTTTCTCCTCTGCTCTGCCACACAGGACCCTGAAGGCAAGCCTAAGAAGACACACATCCAAGACAACCATGATGGCACATACACAGTGGCTTATGTGCCAGATGTGACAGGCCGGTACACAATCCTCATCAAGTATGGCGGCGATGAGATCCCCTTCTCCCCATACCGTGTGCGAGCCGTGCCCACTGGGGATGCCAGCAAGTGCACAGTCACAGGTGAGCCAGCCCACCGGCAGCCACCATGGCGCTCGGCAGGGGGCTTGGGTGTGCCTGTGTGCAAGGGCTCGCTGCTTGGGGTAGCGTGTGGGAGTGGGGGCCACCCCCTTGAGTGACTCACCTGACCTTTCTCCTTGCTCTCTGCCCTCTCACATCAGTGTCAATCGGAGGTCACGGGCTAGGTAAGCTGCTTGCTGGGGCCATTCCCAATGCCCCTCCTGCCCAGAGGGGCAGCTTCCTTTCATCTTCATTGCTAATTCCTTCCCAGGACAGTTCCAGCTGCAGCTCTAGGCAAAGACAGAGTGGGGGAGGCCATGGGCTGGAGGGTTAGGGCCCAGGGAGGTTTCTGGAGCTGAGCATGAATGCTCTGGCTCTTCCCCTCTCTGGGCCTCCATTTCTCCTTCTAAGAACTCGGGTTGCAGCTGAGAGCTTTGGGGTGTATCCTAAGAGTCACCCCATTGGGGACTTTGGGGTCTGGGGATCTTGGCACCCCAGGGAAGCACCCGGGGATGGGCAGCAGGCGCTTCCTTTTCACAAGGGCTCCTGCATGGGTTGAGGGGACAGGGGATCTCCTCCCCTCAGTGGGAGTCTCTAGCCCTGGTCAGATCCACAGACTTCCATCCCCACCTCCCAGGGGCCTCTGTGTCCCAGGTAGGGGGAGGTGCATGAGTGGGTGGGGCTGGCTGGTGGTGCAGTAGCGCCAGTGCTTGGGTGGCCAGCATGGTGGGGCCCAGCCCAGCCTCAGAGCCCCAAAGTGCACTTTATGACCCATCTCCTTCCTTCCCTTCCTTCCCCACCCACCCCCAGCAGTGACGTTATTCATTATTCAGACAGTCTCCAACTAGGCATAGAGATTTCCTAAGGATGCTGATCTGAGGCTACCACTAACTACTCAAGGGCCTCGAAGGGTTGCAGGCCTGGCACTTGGGCAGATGGCCAAGGGTAGGGTTAGAGGATGGGTAGGGTTTTGTGGCAGGGTAGAGCAGGCCATGGGATCTGAGATGACAGGTGTGCAAAGAGCTGGGGTGGACAGGATAGGACAGGGATTTGGCATGGCCTCAAACTCTCTGACCACTGTGTATGGAATGGAGGCAGGGGCCCGGATGGAGGACTTGGGCCAGATCAGTGGCCATGGTGCTTCAGGTGGTAGCCCAGTTTAGACCTGCTGGTCAGGAATCAGAGGTAGCTATCAAGAGAGGGCTAGACTAAGCTACATGGTGTAAGCAGGCGTGTTGGAAGCCTCACAGGGAGCATCGGTAGTGGACAGCAGGGTCAGAGCTAGAGATGCTGCCAACGAGCCTAGTGTAGCAGGATCCTAGGTAAGACTGACAAAGGGCCCACTGAACTTAGTCCTCAAGTAGATTTGGTGCTCCTGGCTGCTTTCCTGGCGGGAGGCTGGGTTTCAGGGGTGCTCTTGCTGCCAGGCCTCACAGCCCACAAGCCTCCATGGCTGAGCCCCAGATCATAACGTCACTGTACCTTCCCTTTCCTCGGGCACTATGGGGCCCTAGAGGCTGCTCAGATGCTCTACCCTTGCAACCCAGCAGTGGTGGCTGTGGCTTGGGCCTCCTGTCCCCTGTCCCTTGGGTGCTGCCACTGCTCTGCCAAGCCTGCTGTGCTTATCCTGCTGCCTCCCTGCTCCCTGCTCCCTGCTCCCTGCTCCCAGCTCTTGCCTGCGCTGGGCTGCCTCTTACCTCAAGCCTCTGGTTGAACAAGCGCCTCTGGTTGAGCAAGCGTTCTCAGTTGTCAGGAAAACTCCAGTTTCACCTTCAGGCCTGGGGGGTAGGGAGGCAAGTGTCACATCCCTCCACGCTGAAGCAGGACTCTGCCTCACTGCGTCCACACACAGCGCTGGGGCCCAGGGCCAGACCACAGGGGCACAGGCAGCCATGGGCCCAGACAGAGTGCTGGTGTTTGTCAATATGGGCCATGGTACCAGCTGAGGCTGAGTTGGCAGAAGAGGTGGCAGTAAATGCTTGTGCTGGGATGGTCCCTTCCTTTTCCTACCAGGTGCCTGGGTACCACTTGTTGGACCTCCCTCTTATGGAGGCTCAAGGTGGTCAGGAGAATCCTTCCTGCCTTCTGAGAAGCCACTCACCATCCCAGCTTGGGGAGGATGGGAAAGGCCAGTGGAACCTGGCTGTGCTTGGTGGTGGCAAAACAAGGTCTGGATGGAGCAGCCTGGGTGCCTGGCTCACCTGCTGGCCTCCCTCTGGGGCCCATCCTACTCTCCCAGGTGCTGGCATTGGCCCCACTATCCAGATTGGGGAAGAGACGGTGATTACTGTGGATACAAAGGCAGCAGGCAAAGGCAAGGTGACATGTACCGTGTGCAACCCTGATGGCTCAGAGGTAGATGTGGATGTGGTGGAGAATGAGGATGGCACCTTCGACATCTTCTACACAGCCCCGCAGCCGGGCAAATATGTCATCTGCGTGCGCTTTGGTGGTGAACATGTGCCCAACAGCCCCTTCCAAGTGACAGTGAGAAGAGGCCAGGGATGGGTGGGCAGGGGGATCTGGGAAGTTCTAGCCTGTCTCTCCAGGCCCCTTTGTGATGACAGTCTCCAGCTCTCTCACTTTACCCTGCAGGCTTTGGCTGGAGACCAGCCCACAGTGCAGCCCCCATTACGACCCCAGCAACTTGCTCCACAGTACACATATGCCCAGGGTGGCCAACAGACCTGGGTAAGGCTTGGTCCATCTCCCAGCTTGCCTAACCCATAGGGACACTTAGCCACCTGGGTATCTCATGGCCCTTTTCTTCTTCTTTTTTAAAAAATATTTTATTTATTCATTTTCAAGCAGAGAAATACAGAGATAGAGAGAGGGAGAGAGCACCAGAGCCACCACATTGTGGGTCTGGCATATGTGGGTACTGGGGAATTGAACCCAGGGCCTTAGGCACTGGAGGCAAGTGCCTTAACCGCTGAGCCATCTCTCCAGCCCTCATGGCCCTTTTCTATCAAATGTGCAGAGGGACTTACATGACTCCTCTATGCTGCAGGATCTGGACAGGCCTATGGTGGGTGTTAATGGGCTGGACGTGACCAGCTTGAGGCCCTTTGATCTTGTCATCCCCTTCACCATCAAGAAGGGTGAGATCACTGGTGAGTGAGCCTGGGAAGAAACTCAAAGCCAAGGAGACTAGGTTGTGTGTCACTTAGTTGCCCTGACCTGTGATCTCCCCTTGCAGGGGAGGTTCGAATGCCCTCAGGCAAGGTGGCTCAGCCCTCCATCACTGACAACAAGGATGGTACTGTGACTGTGCGCTACTCACCCAGCGAAGCTGGCTTGCATGAGATGGATATCCGCTATGACAACATGCACATTCCAGGTAGGCCCATTGCCTCTGCCAACCCTACCCCATACCCACTACTACCACCTCATGGAATGAATAGGGTGGGAGGTGGACATGAGCCTGAGGATTTCATGTGGTCTCCATTCCTGCCTTCAGGAAGCCCTCTGCAGTTCTATGTGGATTATGTCAACTGTGGCCATGTCACTGCCTATGGCCCTGGCCTCACACATGGAGTGGTCAACAAACCTGCCACCTTCACTGTCAACACCAAGGACGCAGGAGAGGGTGAGGAGCAAGCAGCTCTAGGCTTGACCTGCAATGTGCCCAAGTTGTCCTCACATGGCTGAGGGCTGGACAGCCTTTGTTTAGTTATCTAGTTTCCTCTATGCAGGCCCAGTGACATGTTTCCAGGCATAGGTCCCAACCTCACCTGTGACTCTCTTCAGGGGGCTTGTCACTGGCTATCGAAGGTCCATCCAAAGCAGAAATCAGCTGCACTGACAACCAGGATGGGACATGCAGCGTCTCCTACCTGCCTATGCTACCCGGTGACTACAGCATCCTAGTCAAGTACAATGAGCAACACATCCCAGGCAGCCCCTTCACTGCCAGGGTTACAGGTGGGGCACTGGGAACAATGACAAGGGCAGGAGGCAGGGTTGGTATAGTCTCTGCAGCCAGATGCACAGTGATGGATGGTCTGCCTCCCTACCAGGTGACGATTCCATGCGGATGTCCCACTTAAAGGTGGGTTCTGCTGCTGATATCCCCATCAACATTTCAGAAACAGACCTTAGCCTGCTCACAGCCACCGTGGTGCCTCCCTCAGGCCGGGAGGAGCCCTGTCTGCTAAAGCGGCTTCGTAATGGCCATGTGGGTAAGAGGATGAGGGGGCAGGAAACTAAGTTTCTGGAAAGGGGCTGAGGAGATGACTCAAAGCTTGCTGACATAAGTTGGGTTCCCCAACACCCATGTAAAGCCAAAAACAAAAATTGGTACATGGATGGAGTTCCTTTACAGTAGCAAGAAACTCTGGTGCACCCATATACACAAATATATGCAAATAAATAATTTTTTAAAATTTCTGGAAAGAAGGGAGAATCAGGCATGGTGGCACACACCTGTGATCCCAGTACTTGGGAGGTAGAAGTAGAAGGACCAGGAAGTCCAGGTCATCTGGCTACATAGTGAGTTCAAGGCTATCCTGGGATACAGAAGACCCTGTTTCAAAAAGAAAAATAAAGGAGGAGGCTATGGGCTCACATATTCCCCTGTTGATGGCTCTGCTTTGTGCCCAGGGATTTCGTTCGTGCCCAAGGAGACAGGGGAGCATCTGGTTCACGTGAAGAAGAATGGCCAGCATGTGGCGAGCAGCCCCATCCCGGTGGTAATCAGCCAATCAGAGATTGGTGATGCCAGCCGAGTTCGAGTCTCTGGCCAAGGCCTCCATGAAGGTCATACCTTTGAGCCTGCAGAGTTTATTATTGATACCCGAGATGCAGGTAGGCATCGATGGCCTACCAGCTGGGGTGGTAGTACAGCTGCTTGTGGCATCCTGGCTTATAGCTGTCCATCCCCCAGGCTACGGTGGACTCAGTCTATCGATTGAGGGTCCTAGTAAGGTGGACATCAACACAGAGGACCTAGAGGATGGCACGTGCAGGGTCACTTACTGCCCCACAGAGCCTGGGAATTACATCATAAATATCAAGTTTGCCGACCAGCATGTGCCTGGTGAGTGCAGTTTGGCAGCCCTCCTTGGCACAGCCCAGGGCCCACCTGCAGCATGTAACCTGTGTGGGATATAGGCTGTGCTTTCTTCCTGCAGGGAGTCCCTTCTCTGTGAAGGTAACAGGCGAGGGTCGGGTAAAAGAGAGCATCACACGCAGGCGACGGGCCCCTTCAGTGGCCAATGTTGGCAGTCATTGTGACCTCAGCCTGAAGATCCCTGGTAGGGAACCCCAAGTGGATTATGGGGGCTACCTTAAACAGAAGAGTGGAGTCAGGGCCCTACTCACCAGTCTGTCTCCCACTTGTAGAAATTAGTATCCAGGATATGACAGCCCAGGTAACCAGCCCATCAGGCAAGACCCATGAGGCAGAGATTGTAGAAGGAGAGAACCATACCTACTGTATCCGGTTTGTGCCTGCTGAAATGGGAATGCACACAGTCAGCGTCAAGTATAAAGGCCAGCATGTACCTGGGAGCCCCTTCCAGTTCACTGTGGGGCCCTTGGGTGAAGGAGGTGCCCACAAGGTCCGAGCTGGAGGCCCTGGCCTAGAGAGAGCTGAAGCTGGAGTGCCAGGTAGGCACGCTTGTCCAACTTTTGCTCTTCTGGGTAGGCTTGGAGGGTGGTGCTTGGAGAAGTGACTAGCAGCTGTGTTGATGTTGGCTAAGGGCTGAGACCAGGGGCTAGCCCTCCATGATGACACACTGCTTTCCCACAGCGGAATTCAGCATTTGGACCAGGGAAGCTGGCGCTGGGGGCCTGGCCATTGCTGTTGAGGGTCCTAGTAAGGCTGAGATCTCCTTTGAAGACCGAAAGGATGGCTCCTGCGGTGTAGCCTATGTGGTCCAGGAGCCAGGTACTGGGGGCAATAATGGCTGGAGTTGGGGGAGGTGGGGCCAGAGTGTATGTTAGCTACAGTGGGTATAGACAGCTTCTACCTCACTCCTGTCCTCTGCGTTGGTCCAGGGATGCCCAAGCTGTTCGTGGACGGCAGAAGGCCCAAACAATGAACCTTCCAGTGTACCTTCCATGGGCCCCTAGCACAGCCTTATGTTCTCTCCCTGTCCAGGTGACTATGAAGTCTCGGTCAAGTTCAACGAGGAGCACATCCCTGACAGTCCTTTTGTGGTGCCTGTGGCTTCTCCGTCTGGTGATGCCCGTCGCCTTACTGTTTCTAGTCTTCAGGTGAGGCACTGAGAGAAACTGCCTACCAGGGGTTCCTGGGCCCAGCCAGACCAGAGTACTGTAGAGGACAGGCCTTGGCCTTGTGTCAAGTGACCTACCCAGAACAGCTCTGGGTGCCAGGCCTCTGCTCTGGCCGGGTGCAGCCCACGCTTGGGGTTGGCAGGGAAGTGCCCTGCCCACCGCGTGGAGTTTTTCTCGTGTCTCAGGTCTAAAGGCTTTGAACAGAAGCCTGTGCCCCTTGAGCACCAGGGCTGAGGTTTAAAGAGGGACAGCCTGCCAGGGCTTGGTGCTGCCTACAGGTTGGGACCACCCTCCCTTTCTGCTGCTTCGGTGTGTGTGTGTGTGTGTGATTACAGACCACAGGTCTTGGGGATAGGGGGTTAGGAGGTATGTCTGTGGCTTGCTGCCCTTATAAACTTCTGGCTCTCCCTCTTTAAACCAAGTTGGACACCAGATGGGTAAGTGTGACCCTGTGGACCTCCTGCTTCTGGGGCCCTGCTATCCCTTTACTCTGACCCCAGCCACCCTGTCTAACCGCATCTGCTATGCTTCCAGGAGTCAGGGCTAAAGGTCAACCAGCCAGCCTCTTTTGCAGTCAGCCTGAACGGGGCCAAGGGGGCAATTGATGCCAAGGTGCACAGCCCCTCGGGAGCCCTGGAGGAGTGCTATGTCACAGAGATTGACCAAGGTGAGGCCCTATCACTGCACAGCCATCCAGCCATCTGTCCTGGCCCTTCTGGAGGCAGCAGTGAAGTATAGACTCTGTAAGCAGCCAAGACTGGGTCCCCCAGCTGAGAAACCCTTCCCTTGATGGACAACCAAAGCCCAACCATGGCTACTAGAAAGAAAGCCTTCTGCATGCAGGATCAGTCTCCAGAGGGCGACATACAAAGTCTAGCCATAGAGCTGCCTGCCCCTGTGGCCAGGGGTACAACACTCTTGCATTGCTGTAGGCTTACTTAGTTCCACTGGTTTTATAACCTAATCCCACCCTTTCCCAGCTACATGACCCAAAGCAAGTTCCTGCACATCTCAACCTGTTAAAATGACATTCACAGTCAACTTCCTAAGGGGGAGGCAAGGTGGACATTTTGCTTGTAAAGGATTTCAGTCCAAATGAGCCTCAACAGTGGGCTATGTGGGTGTCTAATGCTTGAACCTTCAGGATTTCTGTTGTTAGGGTGGGTTCCCAGCACAGCCCTAGAAGAAGCAGAGGGGTCTTCATCAAACTACTAGGCTCCTACTGGGGGTCAGGGAAATGGAGAAGGCTAGCTAGCAGATTCCTTGCAGATCCCATTTGCTACTTACAAAAAGGGGTCTCAGCATGTCCTTCTGTTCTCAGATAAGTATGCTGTTCGTTTCATCCCACGAGAGAATGGTATCTACTTGATTGATGTCAAGTTCAATGGTACTCACATCCCTGGAAGCCCTTTCAAGATCCGAGTTGGAGAGCCTGGGCATGGAGGGGACCCAGGCTTGGTGTCTGCCTATGGAGCAGGCCTGGAAGGTGGTGTTACAGGTAGGGTCCATGGATACAATTTTGAGTATGAATACAGCTGCCAGGGCCCTACTTCTAACTCTGGATGACAGGAGGCATGTGGAAGTGGCAAGCTGTGCTGGATGGCTAAGGACCGGGAAACCAGCCAGGTAGGCCCTATCTGACCTCCTGTGCTCCTAGGGAGCCCAGCTGAGTTCATCGTGAACACGAGCAATGCAGGAGCTGGTGCCCTTTCAGTGACCATTGATGGCCCCTCCAAGGTGAAGATGGATTGCCAGGAGTGCCCTGAGGGCTACCGAGTCACCTATACTCCCATGGCACCTGGCAGCTACCTCATCTCCATCAAGTATGGTGGCCCTTACCACATTGCAGGAAGCCCCTTCAAGGCCAAGGTCACAGGTAAGCCTAAGGCCAGGCTGCTGATGCTCACTCAATGCCTGCTACTCTAGGCACCTCAGCCCTACCCATTCATGTCTTCAGGCCCCCGACTTGTCAGCAACCACAGCCTCCATGAGACATCATCAGTGTTTGTGGACTCCTTAACCAAGGCTGCTAGTGTTCCCCAGCATGCAACCCCAGGCCCAAGTCCTGCTGATGCCAGCAAAGTGGTGGCTAAGGGCCTGGGGCTGAGCAAGGCCTACAGCGGCCAGAAGAGCAGCTTCACAGTAGACTGCAGTAAAGCAGGTAGGTAGCCCTGTCCCTGGCATCTGGAAATACAAGGCCAGAAAGAACAGGAAACTTAGGAACGGCCTTTTTTTCTGGGCATAGCTGTCACTTACAGAGCCACTTCCCATCTGGCCCTCACTGCTTCCTTTGCCCCACTGAGAAGTGAGAGCTTCCTCTGGTGCCTGAGTGAGGGAGGGTGTGAGGAGCCCTTTGGGAAAGATGGTCACCTGGGAACAGGTGAAGGAGAGTAAGTGGGGTGGGGAGAAGGGCTCAGTCCAACTCCAGCTGCAGGAAGGGGATTGAGGCCCTTCTTTACCTCAGGAAACAATATGCTGCTGGTCGGGGTTCATGGCCCAAGGACACCATGTGAGGAGATCCTGGTCAAACACGTGGGTAGCCGGCTCTACAGTGTCTCCTACCTGCTCAAGGACAAAGGGGAGTACATACTGGTGGTCAAGTGGGGTGACGAGCATATCCCAGGCAGTCCATACCGCATCATGGTGCCCTGAGCCTGGCACACATGCAAGCCAGTAGCTGTCTTGGGGAGAAGTATCCCCATACCTGCCCCATTCCCCAAGCAGCCCTTCTTTCCTGAGCCCTGGCCTGCCCTGGCCACCCCATCACTGTAGTCGTCCCTGCCCTGTGCTCTGCTCACCTGCCTCCTCTTGGCTTTCACTCAGGCAGAGGAAGCCATCTGGTGGGAATGCCAGTCTTCGTTGGTTCTGGGAGAAGCAAGAGTTCTATGCACAACCACCTGCTAGTTCTCTTTCCCAGGCAAGAGGAATAAAGTTTTGCTTCTTTGTTCTGTGAGTGGCGGCTGTACCTTTGATGACAGGTGGGATAAAGGCTCAAACAGCAAAGGCATCAGCGGTCTGAACACACAGAGCTGAAGGGAGCCCCAATCTGCATTACTTCTTCTGCACCTCAGATTATAACCAGTGCAGGGAGGGGTGTGTGGTATACCCAGAATTGACTCTTGGGAAAAGAGAAGGTTGCAGGGAGCAACCTGTCTTGCCCCTTGTTCAATATACCCCTTTTCAGCATCACCTTCCTGTGAGCTTCCATATCAGTTCACTGTTACCTACCCTAAAAAATCACCACAAAATGTAATGTCCCAAATCTGAGCACCCAATGACACCTACTGATGACTGGTTTTTCTCCACAACATTAACCAGCCTCAGGACAGTACCACCTTTTCACTTACCTGTAGATGAGGACCAGGAATTCAGGCTGTCAGGGCCAAGGGCCACTGTGCCCAAGGCTGAGAGCCTGTCCTCTCCATTTCACAGCATACAGGGTACTGACTGATATACCTGGAGTTAAAGGGAAGGGCAGAAGATACCATTTTGGGGAAAGGCACAGTCCCCTGGAGACACCTGCAAGAGGCTATACGCCAGGCCAGTCGGTGAGCTGGAGGCACATTTACAGGGAGGAAGGGAAACTGGGACCCCCCCATCCTAACAAGGAGAAGGCAAATGAGACCCAAAGTATTTCTACCAGGAACATTGAAGAAATCCAGGAGGCAGGTGCAGGGCACAGGAGGAGCTCGGCCCC
>PVHP010022660.1:0-28124 GCA_004024765.1 Zapus hudsonius
GGGAGGGAAATGGTAAGGAAAGGGAGGGGGAGGAGAGGAGAGGGAAGGAAAGGACTAAAAGGAAAGAGAAAGGTAAGGAAAAGAAAGCCTCTAGGCTGTAGGCACAGTACAATCCTCGTAACACGACAGTCATGATCTAGACCTGACCCACAGCTCCCTTAACTACCTTGACCTTCTGGCATTCTCTGAACTTCACGTACACGGGCTCCCCACCTGAAATATCCTAACGGCCTCTTCACACACCTTCCTCCTTCCCAACTCTTTGTTCCTTGAGATTCAATTCAAACTTACCTCACTATATGAAGCATCCTGGGCCTTCCACGGAACTGCCTCTCCCCTGGTCTAAAATGATGTACACCTCCAATCACAGCAACATACTCTTGATTACTCGTCTGTCTTCTCATCTTTGAATTGCCAAGGGCAAATTGGAGCAACGCTTTGATACTCCGTGATGCTGAGGTATGGGGCTGATGACCAACGGTAGCTTTTTCATTTTATAATGTGGTTTTAGCCCGCACTGAATTTTCAGGTGGTGTTTACAGGCAGCGATTTTAGAAAGCCAACATTTTGTCATCCACCAAGCCCCAGTGAATTAATTGTCAATGGTGTCAACACACTCTGAAAGATTCCTTATATAAATTCAAGAGCTGAAAACTCAGTGATTCTGGTCAAAACATGGCAAATTAATTGCCCACATTTATCTTCCTTTTCGAAAATTCCATTAAGTTCCACGTGAAGGGAAAAAGAAGCCGTAAAAGAGGCACCAGCATATAAGTTTTTTGTAATCGTTTTCAAAGATGAAAAATAGAAGCTCTAGTACCTGAGCTGGCCTGACCGAAGAGCCTGTGATGTGTCTGCAGAGAGAGAGCTAAGAGAATGGATTGCTGCAGACTTGAGAGCAAGGGGAGTGTGGAGGAGGTTTGCGGTATGGGGCTGGAATGGGGGGGGGGTTACTCAAAGTTTAAGAATCAAAGCAATGAGATGTCTCAACCACAGTTTCAACTACCTTTCCACCAGCAGAAGACAGAAGCGTTGCCTCAAACAGGAGCATTAAGAAGAGAAAGGCTGCACCCAGACACCAGGCCTCCTAGGCACATAGTGGGGAGATATACTTACCTTGATGTCCGAATGCTAAGATATGTGGGCATGTGTGTATGAAGATTCTTCTGGAAGGAAAAGAAAGCTACATCTCGGAGATCAGCCCCTGCACCGACACTTGAGGACAGCCCAGGGAACAGGCTGGTTTATCAAAGCACCTACCATGAAGCCCACCAGGCACAGGACAGGGTTCATACAAAAGAAACTAAACAGAAAAGGCGCATAGAAGACAATTTCAGTAATGGAAAACAAAATTTCAAAGTACTATATACATCCTCAAATGAGTGAAATACTAGGAAATAAGACTTAGAAATTTAAAATTATGTACATTTGGTTGTAATTAATGGCTCTGGTTTTGTTTTTGAAACAGGAGATTGCTCTGTAGGCTAGGCGAACCTAGAAGTTCAAATTTGAAGCAATCCTCCTGCCTCAGCTTCCCAAGTACTGGGATTACAGGCATGAGCCACCATACCCAGCAATATTGAAATTTAAAATCCAGCATTAGAGTTAGAGGATAAAATGAAGGAAATTCCCTCAGAAGGGAGAGCTGAGCTGGAAACCTGGCCCATCGCTAGGGTACTTGCCCAGCAGACTCAGCCCCAGTACCACAGAGGCGGAACAAAGAAAAATCGTAGACATCATTAAAAGATTATCTACCAGGCCAGGCATGGTGGTGCACGCCTTTAATCCCAGCACTCGGGAGGCAGAAGTAGGAGGATCACCGTGAGTTCAAGGTCACCCTGAGGCTACATAGTGAATTCCAGGTCAGCCTGGACTCGAGGGAGACCCTACCTCGAAAAACCAAAAAAAAAAAAAAAAAGATTATCTACCACTCAACCAATAAGCAGTTCAAACAAAACAAAACAACAAACAAACAAAGCAGAGAAAATAAATGAGAAAATATTTCTGGCCAGCTATGGTGGTGCACATCTATAATCCCAGCACTCAAAAGGCTAATAGGAGAATCAGAAATCCATGGCCAGCATGGGTTACAGAATCAAGACTGTCTCATGAGGGGAAGAAGGAAGGAAAATTATAAAGAAATAGCCAGGCGTGGTGGCGCATGCCCTTAGTCCCAGCACTTGGGAGGCAGAGGTAGATAGATT
Source organism: Zapus hudsonius (assembly GCA_004024765.1). Taxonomy (NCBI): domain Eukaryota; kingdom Metazoa; phylum Chordata; class Mammalia; order Rodentia; family Dipodidae; genus Zapus; species Zapus hudsonius. The sequence continues at coordinate 2,205 of PVHP010022660.1, forward strand.
GCCATGAGTTCAAGGCCACCCTGAGGCTACATAGTGAATTCCAGGTCAGCCTGGGCTAGAGTGAGACCCTACCTAGAAACCGCCCCCCCCCAAAAAAAAACTAGATTTAAGGTAGTGAGTTACCATATTTTCTTATTTTATTTATTTGTTTATTTTTGTTTTTTGAGGTAGAGTCTCACTCTAGCCCAGGCTGGCCTGGAATTCACTCTGTAGTCTCAGGCTGGCCTTGAACTCAAGGCAATCCTCCTACCTCTACCTCCTTAGTGCTGGGATTAAAGGCGTGCACCACCACGCCTGGCGAGTTACCATATTTTAAAAGAACTCACTAGGATTTAAAAAACCAAATGGTCAGAAGTGAAAATAAAAACAGGCTGGAAGTGTTGCTCAGTGGTAGAGCACTTGCCTAGCAGAAGGGAGATTATTATCCTGAGAGGAGTGAATCAGAAGCTCCTCTTTTTGGTCTTGAGTGCAAGGAAAGAAATGAATTCTGCGGACAAGCAAAGGAGTGTGAAAGATGTCCATTGGTGATGACATTCTAGTCCCAGCTGCCTACACTTCTGTCCTGTGAGGCCAGAAGAAGATACAGCTAACTGATGCCAGGTCCTAACAACAACAACAAAAAGATCAGCTGGTATTGTTTAAAAACCACTGAAACTCTGATAGTTTTTCACCCAGTAATAAAAACCCAATACTTGTGGCCTTAGAAGCAGTTTGAAGATACCTAAGCAAAATACACGATGTAGGAGGAAATCATATTTTCTACTAAATCAGAAAAGTACAGAAGTCAAAACAGTCTTAGGTGGTTCTCACAACAACACACTTAGAAGAGCCAGAAAGCTGGAGAAAGTTAATGGAAACTGGGCAGGCGCAGTAACCACTGCTAAAAACAATCAGGTTCAAAAAGACAGAGATCAGTCTCAGGTCACCCTGGGTCCGTTAGCTTATAAAAAAAATAGATATTCAGCTAAATGAGGACTACATGCTCCTAGATCCAAATAAGCCATCCAGGTGATTGTGACATTGGTCCAAAATTGAGAACCACTGATCTAATACTAATTTCTGCCCCACCATCATACTCTGAATTGGTCTCCCTGCGTTAGCCAAGAGCTAATGTAGTTCCAAATTCACTGTCTAAGACCTCCGTTACAGCAACACAATTGCTCGCACATAGGAGAAGCTCAGAGAGAAGCTTGCTGAATAAATAAGCACACATTTCTGCTCAGCCAGTGACGGCTGCAGAGTTTGGGAGCTCAGGAGGAAATAACTGCAAGAGAATGACAGATTTAAATCTGGGTTCAACAGAAGATCAGCCTTTTCTTACGAATGACAAAATGGAGCTACCTTGAAATTTGAAAACTGCAATGTGCTACAATCTGGTCCTTCCACTTGGGTTGGGAGTTCCTCCATGCCACACACCCCACCACCACTGATCTGAGGTCTTCAGAGAAACACATTTAAGTATTCCAGAGGCTCCTGTGCCCACTATTGACTAGGGCAGTTAAAAGGGAGTGGCTCACAAAAATTTCAATTTAAGATCAGCTTTGGAAACTACACCAAACCTGTAGAATAATGTCAAATCCTTTATAAGTACTTCAATATATTCCAAATATAATGTATTGAATGGTGTGTTGGTAGGTAGCACAGTGCTGAGTATAACTGCCTCCCAAATGTAATGCATTCGGCAGAGATTCAATTACATTAAAATTAAAACGAAGGTTTTTCAGCATCTTTAAGAAAATTCGGGAACATAAATTTAAGGAACTCACCAAGGTACTAAGCTTGCACTAAATTTGAAGGTTTAAAAGAGCTGTGAGGCGTTATAAACCACTCTCCAAAGAAATCTCTGAGCAGCTATTTAAGTTCCCCAAACCAGTGGCAAGAGCACTGAGGAGCCTGTGATCACACTCGGCCAGTTCACAGCTCTGCGACCTCCCTGCCAGTCCTGTGCTCCTTCTGCAGTCTGTCTTTCTCCAAAAAAGTGCAGATTAGCATTAGAACTCCAATGACTGTCAACAGAAATACTCCTTGCAGTCAGGCATGATGGCGCATGCCTTTAATCCCAGCACTCAGAGGCAGAGGCAGGAGGATGGCCATGAGTTCGAGGCCACCCTGAGACTGGAGTGAATTCCAGGTCAGCCTGGGCTACAGTGAAGCCCTACTGAAAGAAAGAAGAAAGAAAGAAAGAAAGAAAGAAAGAAAGAAAGAAAGAAAGAAAGAAAGAAAGAAAGAAAGAAAGAAAGAAAGAAAGAAAGAAAGAAAGAAAGAAAGAAACAAAGAAAGAAAGAAAAAAAGAAAGAAAGAAAGAAAGAGAGAGAGAGAGAAAGAAAGAAAGAAAGAGAAAGAAAGGAAGGAAGGAAGGAAGGAAGGAAGGAGAGAAAGAAAGAAAGAACGGAAGGAAGAAGAGAAAGAAAGGAAGGAAGGAAGGAAGGAAGGAAGGTAGGAAGGAAGGAAGGAAGGAGAGAAAGAAAGAAAGAACGGAAGGAAGAAGAGAAAAAAAAGAAAGAAAGAAAGGAAGGAAGGAAGGAAGGGGAAAAAAGAGAAAGAAAAAAGAACTACTCCTTGCACTTGAACAGTTTTTGCTGGGGTGGTAGGGTAACCACGTCTTCAGTCGATAATGGAAAGAATAATGAAATAAAATTTGAGATTAAATGACTGAAACTAGTACAAATGCCTATAAGCCTATATATAGCAACAGTGATGGATTCTGATAACATTTTACATAGATATAACATCTTTGAAACACCATTACCTTAAATTCCAAGAAGCGCTAAAATATAAATGTATTCATTCTAGAGAAGCTATTCATAATCTTTCTTCCAAGAAACATTACAGCACTTTAATGAATCTCTCTCAAATCTTCCTTGTTACCCACGCAATACTGGGGTTGAACCTAGAGCCGCAGGAATGCTGGTGAGGCACACCGCCAGCACTTCTTCATAACTTTTCTTTATGAAGGAGACAGAGAAAGAGACAGACTGAGGACGAGTGAATACAGGCACACCAGGGCCTCATCACTGCAAGCAAACTCCATACACAAGCACCACTTTGTGCAACTGGCCCCACCTGGGTACTGGAAGTTGAAGCCGGACCAACAGGCTTTGCAAACAAGGGCCTTTAACCACTGAGGTTCAGCCCTCACATCTTTTTAAAAATATACACTTTATATATTCAAGATCACAACGAATACTTACTTTTGCATCCTGGTTTCTATTGGACACTACCATTTTTTAAGTCTTAAATATATATTTATTATCCATAATGAGTTACATTATTCAGTGGGCAAACAATGAATTGTTATCCCCAATGTCCCCCTCCCCATCCCCAATCAGCTGGATATCCTCCTCCATGGGTCGTCTGGATCAGTCCTTGTGGCAGGGGACCCTGGATAGCCTAGTATTCAGCCCGGCCCTCCTGGCCCAAGTGTGTTGATACTGAAGGGGGACACTACCATTTTTAAAATATTCTTTACACTTAGCTTCCTATCATCTGAATAGGCAATAGGTTAATTTACCTGTAGATCATATGCTGATTAGTTCAAATATACTAACCTGTCACAAAATAAACATTGTCTTTTCCCCATATTAGCACTGAGATGGCAATATGTGTGTATTTACCAAAATACCAAGCAAAAGCAATAATGAAGACAGATAACTAAAGTTCTGTAGATTGTCAGCACAGCAAAAGGGAAGCCTATAAGATCTAGAAATGGTTTTGTAGTTCTTTAACGAATCTTCATAAAGCTGAGTTTCAGAGCAACTGAAGTCTTCTCACTCCGCTTAGCATAGACAGTGATCCCTGGCAATACTAAAGAGGAGGTAGAGTCCTCATTCTGTGAGCACGTAGGAAACCATCAGAGTAAGTAAGCAAAGCACACAAACTTTCATGTTCGATGTCAAGGGAAAGATTCAAAACTGAGTAAGAGAGAAAACAGCATTGTTTCAAAAAGAACAGTGAAAAGAACAAAAAAAGGTGGAGATGGTAGGCTGACTGAGAGACGTTTCCGATCTCAGTATTCTGAGAGTGATCGTCTCTCTAGATAATTTCTTAGAGAGTCTTGTTAAGAACATGATGGGAGAAACAGAACATAATCAGGGCAGAAAACTCCCAGTCACAGAAAAGCCTTCTAGAATCCCTGAGACTTGTCCCAAATACTTAAAAAGAAACAAGAGAGCAATAACCCCTAGTTACCTAAGATTGAGACATAAACAGTTAAATGGATCCAACAATCTACCTAGAAAAAAATAAGTGACACGTCCCAGGTGCTGAAATTCAGGATTTTCTGCATACCTGAAGAGAGACCGAGTTCTCCCAAGTCCTCTGAGCTAGAGTTGGCTGTGTGGTGCTGTGCTATGAACCAGCTAATCTGTTAGGAAACACAACACCCATTTCCAAGGGAGATCCACGTCAGCTAGGGCTCTCAGAGGTTTCTCTGCTCCCCCTTGCGGTGTGGATTCAAACCCAGGCTCTCCGTGCGCTGGGCGGCTCTGAGCACCTGTCTATGAAGGCTATCCAGAATGTGGAGCACACCTTTCCTTGGAGTTTAAAGTCAAGGACACGCTCTTCTACAGTCCTTGGGATTCTGCAGCACAGGAGCACAGGTTATGATATGTTATTAGCACAATATGGTAATAGGACTTTAAAGGACCTAATAACTAAAACTGTCCATTTTTTGTTTGTTTTGCATTTCCTTGTAACTCGTTTGGTAATTTTACAAAAAGATCTCAACTCTTAAAATCATTGTGCCTTGAGAGTTTGGTACCAAACATAACGTGTTTCATAGAACTTATTAAGGGATAGTTAACTTTAAGCTACTACTAGGTAATAAGAAATTAAGGTGATTTTTCAAAAACTGAAGAAACTACAAAGGTAGACTGTACTAGAAAGATAAAATATTGATTAGACTATTAATGTTCTGGATTTCATAAACAATTTCGTTTTCTGATATAAGAAAACAATGACAAAAGAAGAAAACAATGACTTTTACCTTCTTTGTGTAGCCTAACTTCAAAGAGATAAGTGTAAATGAACATCAGCTCTAAACTGAGTCAAATTTTATCTATAGATTTAAATTCTGAATATTGAATTAATTTTAACTTTAGCTTACACGAAATCCACGATCCATTACTGAGAGGGAAAAAAGCCTCGTGAAGAAGCATACTTTATTGTTTCTGCTTCTTTTTTCTCTGTAGGCCACTAAAAAGATATCCTACAAAGCTAACTCAATTATACTTACTAGGGAAGTGAAGAGATTTTTGGAAACTTTAAAAACAAGATGAAAAGCAAAATGCGAGTAAAGGAAAAAGGCAAAGTTATTAAAAAGACGAGGTATATGCCAATACTTTATCCTCTCAAGAATATTACTAAAAAATAAGAAACATAGAGCCCTATTAATTCCATTTTTTTCCTTCATCTCATTTTTCTAAAGAACAAAGAAATGACCATGTGCTAGATTTTTTGAAGGTAGGTTCTCACTCTAACCCAGGATGACCTGGAACTCACTCTGTAGCCCAAACCTCAAACTCACAGTGATCCTCCTATATTGGCCTCCCTAGTGTAGGAATGAAAGATGTGTGTCACCACACCTGGCTGTTAGATCTTTTTGTTTTGTTTTGTTTTTTCGAGGTAGGGTCTCAATCTGGTCCAGACTGACCTGGAATTCACTATGTAGTCTCAGGGTGGCCTTGAACTCATGGTGACCCTCCTACCTCTGCCTCCAGAGTGCTGGGATTAAAGGCGTGCGCCTAGATCTTTTTTTAATATGGGCACACCAGGCTCCTGCCACTGCAAACAAACTCTAGACACATGTGCCATTTTTGTGCATCTGGCTTCACGTGGTACTGGGGAATGGAACCCAGGCCATTAGGCTTTGCAAGCAAGCACCCTTAACCACTGGGCCACTGCTCCAGCCCCGATGTGTTAGCTTTACAATGGGCAGGAAATGAGCAGTACCAAGAGGTAGGCAACACTACAATCAAGGACACAGTTCAAGCCACATTCCATGCCCTCAAGAGACTGAGGGCCACAAGTCCAGGACAGCTCCTGCTACATAATAAGACTCTCAAATACACACACATGAAGAGGTGTGCAGTAGTTTTTAAGACTGACAATATTAAATATTCACACACCATAGAGCATTGAATAATGAATTTGTTTTTTAAATATTTCATCTATAATATTCAGTAAGATGTGAAAACTTTACAGGTTTTTGTGGTGTATACCCAGCACTCCAGAGGCTGAGGCAGGAGGACCCAGCATATGAGACCAGCCTGAGCCACACAGCAAGACCCTGTCTGTCCCAAAGGAAAAAAAAATTTTTTTTTTGAAAAGTTTGTTTCAGTTCTTGTACATGAGCTAAAGTCTATATAAATTCTCCTTATCACCAATGAATCTTCTGGAATGAACACCTTACAATGCCTCAAAATTACTGAACTTGTGAAAAAAAACCAAGAAGTACATCTTTAATCCCAGCACTCAGGAGGCCGAGGTAGGAGGATCGCTGTGAGTTCAAGGCCACCCTGAGACTACATAGTGAATTCCAGGTCAGCCTGGGCTATGGTGAGACCCTACCTTGAAAAACTAAAAAATAAATAAATAAATGAACATAAAAATAGAATAATAAAAAAAACAGGAATCTTTCTGATCTTTAGGCAAGTCTTATGCATTCCTCAGATGCCACAAATCTCATCAATTATTAGCCACAGATCAGAAGGTATTACAAAGAAGCAACACAAACCAAACTGTGTATTTCATTCAACTGAATAAGATCTAACCACCAACCAAGATACCCTAAAGATAGTATCACAACATAGCAAATACTTGAGACTCATTTCCCTAGTCTTCTGTGCAGTTAGTTGGATTCATCTTCAATGACAGAACTAAATAACTAAAAATAAGTATTTCAACTACTCCAAATGAACATCAAAAGATGAAAGAAAAAAAAACCTCACATGGCAGAAGAAAGTTATTACAAGCTAAGTACAAAAACAGTTGGTCAGTCCTTGAACTCTCAAGTTCATTATTTCATGAGCCACCAGGCCTTTGCTATAAACATACCAGGCTGTTTACAACTTCTTTTCCTCTGTGCATGAAGTGTCCTGCTTCAAACAGACCCATTCAGCCAACCCCACACCTCATGGTCACCATTCCTCCCCTCTCCATATTGGAACTTCAACTTCCTTTATCCAGCCAGACTTCATTGTTCTAGCTTGGCCTTTCCACACAAAATCAACCCTTAAATGCTTTGTTAAACTTCTCTACTTCCCCGCTCCACCATGCTACCAGTTTGTTTATAAACCGAAATTTGTAATTTTGTTGATTGCCATTTATCACTACAGGGTTGTTATCTATTTAGTGAGTCCCCACCATCATTTCTTCTTAAAAATGGAATGGAGGGGCTGGAGAGATAGCTTAGCAGTTAAGTTATTTTCCTGCAGAGCAGAAGGACCCAAGTTTGATTCCCCAATAACCACACAAAGCCAGATAGATGCACAAGGTGGTGATGTCTGGAGTTTGTTTGCAGTGTCTGGAGGCCCTGGTGTGCCCATTCTCTCTGTCTGTCTCTTTCTCTCACTCTTTCTCTCTCAAACAAATAATAAACTAAATAAAATGTCTTTTAATGGAATGGAATCCAATCCAATGAATACAATACAAGCTCTAGACTCCATCACAAAAAGGAAGGATATTATTTTGTGTCATTTGATCATTTATATGAACTTGATTACACTATAAAAATGCATGCTACCAACGGGTTGTATCTTTCAATTTTGTTATTTTTATTTACTTTTTTGATACAGGGTGTTGCTATACTCTGGGTTGGCCTTAAGCTTTCATATTCTCTTGCCTCAGCTTTCCAAGTCCTAGGATTACAGAACATGGATCATAGTTCTTTGTGGTTCAGTAGTTAAAGGTACTTGATTGCAAAGCCTAACAGACTGGGTTTGATACCCCATTACCCACATCAATCCAGATGCACAAAGTAGTGCATGTGTCTGGACTTCGTTTTCAGTGGCAAGAGGCCTCGAGTAAAGCATAATCCAGTCTTTCATTGGTCTACAAGGCTCAAACTTGGCCCCTGAATAATACCCCAGTCTAGACATTTCTCTACACACCCAAAGAAACCCAGACAAATCTTTGCGATCTTTCTTAGTGAGGTCAGTGAGTGTTCTGAAACCTACCTGTCCTCACCTTTCTGCATTGAGTCTATCCCCTACTTCACACAGCCTTTTTATTGTTCACAGCAGCAAACACCCCTACACACACTCTGTGCCTCAATGTCCCCTGCTTGTCCATTCTAAACTCTCAGCTCCTTGAGGGAAGGAGCACATTCCTCTCTCTATTTCCTGTTGAGCAGCACTGAACTGAACACCAAATAAATAGATGAGGAAATCGATCAGGAAAGTTTGGTAAAATGAATGAAGAACTCAGGGCTTGCAGAGATGCTCTTGTCAGCTAGAAATAAAATCCCTTTACAACAAAGAAATAGAATATCTTTACAACAAAATGTTCATATCGCAGTGAGGGATGGAGACCTCCACATCCTGTTACAACCCTCACAGATCAGAGCCCTTGACAGCCTTGGGCAGAGTCCACTTTCTTGTCTTTTAGCAAAGGGACAAGTTCGGGTTGCAACGTAGCACCCACCTTGCATGCTTCAAGGAGTAATATGGGGAAGGAAAAGAAGGGGTTCAGAGTTCCCAAAGGCAGGGAGATAATCAGAAAACAAAAATCCAACCCCAGCATTATCAGGCTCTGTTAGCATGGAGAACCCCGTTTTATATATAACTAGCTCTTAATGGGGATGCCCATTAGCCCACTAACATACACTAAGTGAAAGCAAAGGGCAGTGTGAAATAACTGGCTGGATTCTCGCTCGGAAATAGCTCTTGACTCACTCACTGCTCTCACCATGATAGACTACTGGGGGGGGTGTGGGGGGCACCAACAGGTGCCCTCACTGACACAGCGAAGCGTTTCATGGCTTCACCTTACAGACACAAATGCCCTGACCGCTAAGGAGCCTGGTCCCTGCTTTACACTCACACTTCAGCTGACCTCACTGAAACTCAGAGCAGCTCACGTAGCAAGCAGGACGCTGGCACACTCTGCCAACTGTCCCTTTCAGCATAATTTCTTTTTCTGCCTAATCACTAATTTTATTAAAAATAATTCCTTGGCTTAGACTTTGCCCCTAGAATTGTAGCGGACACAAATCCTATTATAACCTAACATTAATCAAAACTTCATCTGTAATATATGAAACTGTCCATGATATTAAGTTTTAGTTACTTACCAGAGTAAGCTAATTTAGCATTGACTGGGTAAAACTATGAAGGCCATTTAAGGCAAGGAAGGGGCTGAGATGATATATTCCACAAACCTCTGTTAGGTAGGAAACTCCTACTAAGTGTAGAAACTTCTGCAAACTTCTTTACTGTAGATTTTCTTTCTATTTCTACCTACCCCTGTCAGCTTCAACAGCATGGCTGAATCAACCCCCTCTCAATAGGAAGAGGGCCATACTCTCAAATACAGACTTTGGGGAAAGAACCCTGCAAAGGCTTGGTCCTTCCCGCCTAAATCCAACTTTAAATGTTTTTACCAAAAAGGGCTTGTTTGTAAACAAATTTAATTATGTTGTTTCTAAATATGCATCACACTGGGAGATTACTTTCATGTTTTAAATATTAGTCGCCTTTAGTATTAAGTTCTTCTCATGTTTCCCTGGGTAAAGCCATGGGCATTCACTCACGGAGTTTAAAGCTTATGGAAAACGGATCCTGTCATGATGTTTTCACTCTGAAGAACACAGCCTTCAACAGGAGAATCTGTGGCTGGATGCGATTTGCTAAGTCTGTGTGCACAACGCCACACTTCAACATGCTCTACACACATTTTAAACAGTGGAGATGCAGCTGTTCAAGGGAAGCCATGTTTCAAAGGTTTTTAAATTCTAATATTTTTCAGTATTTTCTTTCATTTAGAACTTGGTAAATTGATCCAACACATTTTTTTAAATGCTATTATTCCCTTGCTTAAATGCTTAAACAGTTTAGAAGAGAGGAAAAAAATACCTCCATCTGAGTTACCTACAAAGAAACCAGCCGACTAGTGAATATTAAATTGGGAGGGTCGGAGAATTGATTTTTAATAACAGGTCGGCAAAATATTTAAATATCATTTTCTCTAACTCCTTTAAAGATAAGAATACAGTCCACAGAGGTTGAGTAATGTGCTTCAGGTCACCAAGCTGTGAATAGCAACACTAGAAATAGAATAAGGTATTTTAATTACAGTAAGCAGTTCCCGACATCACGCAAGTCATTTATGTATATATTCTAATTACTTATCATTGAACCCTTAAAAGAACACCTTGTATTAATCCCTGAGGATGAACTCCTACAATCAACATATTCTAAATTTTCAAAGTTGTCTAAGCTAATAATTCTCAAATTCTAATCCCCAGAACAAAAAAGGTCCTATCCAAGAACTTCAAAGAAGTGTGTGTCCCCCTAAACCATCACAATGAATTACAAAGTCCATCATTTCAAACCATGTTCCTCAACTATGTTTCAGATGTGTTTGTCTGTCCAACCACAAAAAAGAAAGAAAGAAAAATGAAAATTCTGTTAGTTCCTCTGACAGACAGCATTGGCAATTCATTAAGAAACAAGAGCTTCAACACATGGGCTTCCAGCTAAAATTATGAAAGAGTTTTATCGCTACATGTGAAGAATGAAAAGTTTGGAAAATGCAGCCATGGCTGGATCTGGCTGTGAACGAAGGTGTACACCTGATATTGTTAATAAAACTGAAAGTCTGGACTGAAAAGGGGAAAAACCGGAGAAAGTGAACAAGTTCCTTCCACCAAAAGCTTTTCTTCCAGCACCTGCACCGTGGAGGAACACATCAGCGGCATTTTCAGCTTTTAGTCTTTTAGGCTCCAGTAAGTCAACTCTGTACATTTTAGTTTGGGATAGTCAAGGGCAGGACAGAGGGCAGGACTAGTGCAACAATTTACACTGGATCGGTTCCAAGGACCATGTAGTCAAACCACTCATTACAATTGTTCCTTTGTGACACTGATTATCTCTACAAAGTCCTGAGAGAATGCAGCTTCTCTTTGAAAGATACAGTCAACAAAACCGAAAATGGCATGGTGTGGGTAACTGATGCAGCCATTTGACTAATTAAGAGGTACTAGACAGAATGTTATCTTTATACATATTACAAAGCCATAATTAAGTTACAAACCATAAGCACATTGTAATTAGGACCTTTGGGGTCATTCTTCAATATGAAAATGACCTGTTTAAAAGGTCAGCAGCGCACCTACATTTTAAAATGGGATCAGCTTAATAAAGGGGGCAATTTTTAAAACAAAACGGAGCCCACCAAGGCTCCATAGCAGACACACACAGAGAGATTTAAAGGTGTGATAAAAGCACGAACTCCTTACCCCATTTTGCCCAATGAAAACTTGCTCTGAAGTTTCTGCTCTTAGACTACGGAACGACTTCCAAAGGAATTTCTCCGTCTGTTATTTCGCAGCTGCTTTTCTGACCCCCCAAGATCTTTTCCGGAGGTAACACAATGATGCTGATAAATCAGTTCGTTCTGGTAGGTAAACCGATTTCTCTCTCGTCGGTACCAAAACGTTCAAACATTTATTAGAGATAAAAACGCTGCGCGGCGGAGACAGCTTGAAGTCAACTATTCCACAAAATGAGTGCAGTTGTAGGGGAATGCAGACTGCAGCTTCACCGTGTCCTATACAAAATGAGTTCGCTGGTCATTTCGCTCCTGTCCAGCTGGACCCTCGGGAGGAGCCAGGTAACCGGGCCTTTCTGGTGCTAAGGCAGTGGGTTCAGATTTCTTCCACACCAGGTCTCTGTGGGTGGAGCGTGCAACCCAACGCGACGTGCACTTTAATAATTTTTTTTAAAAATCCTAAAAGCAGCGATGCCACTGTTTCCCTGCGCTCATATTAGGAAGAGAGAGGGGGGGAAAACTATATAAAAAAAGAAAAGAAAAATCTCCACGAAGTGCAAACCCCGGCAGCTCGCGACGTGCACACCACATTGGAATCTGTCTTTCCAAGATTTCTCCTAAGACTCGGAGCAGAGAGGAGGCGGGGAGGAGGCAGAGAAGGCTGGGCACGATCGATGCATTCTCCCGGGGAGAATCAGCGGAGCCATTGCCAAGGCTGGCAGCAGGCTGGGGGCGCAGCGCCGGGGAGCAGGGGGAGGGGGCCCGATCCCACCTCCCCGGGCCCCTTCCCGCCGCCCGCCGAGCACAATGGAGCCCAGCTCGCGCCCGGCGAGCTCTCGGTTCGCGGCTGCCCTGCTTCCCTCCCCGGGCAGCGGTCGGCAGAGGATGAATGAATGAATGAATGAGCGGATGGATGGATGATGGATCGGAGAGCCAAGCCCCACGCTTCCCCCACCAGCAGCACCCTGCCCCCAGCTCCGGGGTGTCGGAGCGGAGCAGCGGCGACGTGCGAGGCTCACGCCGCGATCGTGGTAGGAAAGCCGGGCTCCGGGGCAGCGAGGACCGCCGCTCCGCTCCGCTCCGGCGCCCGCACCCCCGGGCTCGGCTCTCGGGCTCCGCGCCGCCGCCACGCGCTGCCTCGCACTCCCGGGGCCCGGGCCGCCCGCCCGCCCGCTGCCTCCGCCGGCTCTTCCCCCAGATCTTCCCCGGGGCACGAGCCGGCCCCGGGCGACCTCAGAACCCCGCCACCGCCTCTGCGTCCACCGAGCCGCTCGCTCGATCGCCCGATCGCGCGGCCGAGCCGAGGAGACGGAGCGGCTTCCCCGGTCGGTCGGTCGGTCGGTCGGCGCCGCCGGCGGGAGGCGAGCGCGGCCGCGGAGCCGAGCGGGCTGCGGGCGGGCGGGCGGGGGGCGGGGAGGGGCGGGGAGAACGCGGGCGAGCGCGGCCCCTCCCCCGGGCCGCGACGGGGCGGAGCGCGGCGGAGCGGAGCGCACGGCGCCGCAGGGCCGCGGGCGGCCGGGGCGCGGGGCTCGTCCCGGGGGGCGACGGCCGGCGATCGGCTTCCAGCCGGTCCTCGAGGGGCGCTCGGCCAGCCGGCCGGTGCGTCTGTCTGTCCGTCCGTCCTTCCCTCCCTCCCTCCCTAGCGGCCGGCGGCCGGTGGGCAGCGCGCCCCGCTCCTCCGCTGGCCCCGGGCCCCGCTCCCGGCCGCCGCTGCCTCCTCCGCGCCCCGCGCCAGGGGCTCGCGCCGGGTCTCCATCCTCCCCGCAGGAGGACCTTTAAATAGCGACGTCAGCGCGCTCCTCGCCGCGCACGCACGTCACCCGCCGCCTACGTCACCCGGGTGCGGGGGATGATGTCACGCGGCCGGAAGTACTGCTAAATTAGGGAAGGATGGGGTGGGTGGGGGGCTCGGCGAGCTCCGGGTGCCCACCTGCTCGCGCTTCTCGGGAAAGGCCAGCCCGCGAGGAGGAGGTTTCCTTGCCACGGACACGAGTGAATCATCCCTAGCGACGGTGCCGAGGTGTCGAGGGGGTGACATCCCATCTCCCACGCCCACCCACCCACCCAGGCTCAGTGCCAACCTGCTGGGAAACGTGGCCGAGAACCCGATGGATCCCGGTGAGACTTGGGGGAAGATCACCGTGATTTTACTAGGAGCTCATTTTGGACTTAGTGGACTTGGAAACTTTTCTGTTCCCACACCCTTTTAATAGTTAATTGACGGACTAATAAGGAGTAGAGCGAGGAACAAACCTTATGTCATCAACACAAGTTAAAGGAGAGGAAGATCATTAAATGATCTAAATGTTTTCACTTGCAAAATAGCCGTGGTTTGTCATAACAATTAGTCAAATTCAGTAAAAATAAAGGCTCGCTCAGATAATTATCATCTATCACGTATCAGATGTCATCAGATCCTGTCAGTTTGAGGTTATCAAAAACATGAATTCCAGGCTGTAGAAATTAAGAAGTTAGCAATAAATTCTGTTTGTATTACCACAGACACGCAATTAGATTCCTTTTTTCTTTTAGGGTTTTGACAAAGTACAATACTTAAGTATATTATTTTTTCATTCTCTCAATGGCAAGGATGAGTAGCTAGCTGTAGATTTATGACGATTATGTATCATAAAAATTACTTGATAGGCTGTAGAAATGTCCAAGTGGTTAAGGTGTTTGCCTGCAAGGCCTAACAACTCGAATTCAATTCCCTAAGACCCTCAAAAAGCCAAATGCACAAAGTGGTGCATGCATCTGATGTATGTTTGCAGTGACCAGATGCCCTGGCCAGATGCCACTCTCTCTGTCTGTCTCTCATCTCTGTCTCTCTCTGCTTGCAAATAAATAAAGATTTTTTTAAAAAAAATCAAGTGTTTTTAAATTTATAAATTACTATAAAATTATTTTTAAAACTCATTGTTTTAAGACAGCTTATTATTAGGTAAATTTAAATAATGAACTTTCATTTTATTTAATTTGACAGTCATGGTGGAGTTACTGCAAACTGTCAAAGGCCATTACTGTTTCAGAGTTAATCTATAAACTCAGTGACTGACTATATTTAAGTCTGGACACATCATTTGACATTAAACAGAATATTCAAAATCTGAAATGATCTGGACAGTACAGTGCATAGTGGGATTACAAACACATGAAGTCACTGTTGGAAGAATTATAAATAAATATCAGTGCTGCTCTTTGGAATTCAAACTCTATGTTGTGGTTTTGTTTTGTTGCTTTTTGAGATGGAATCTCACTATTTACCCTAGGCTGGCTTCAAACTCAAGTTCCTTTTGCCTCAGCCTCCTGCTGGGAGTACAGGAATGTTGCCCTGCCCAGCCTACTAGGTGTGTTTTTTTAGTGAAGTTTTAATGTTAACTCACTGGTTCCTAATAAAAGAACACTACTGGTTTGCAGCTTTTTGCCTTTACATTTTCTTGTTCAAGCTTAGAATCCAAGATTAAAGGACACCAACAAAAACTGTTAAGAACCAATTTGCAACTGATTCAGACTTTCTGGTCATCTGTGTTCCCATTTAAAAAGTCACAGTCTTGGGCTGGAGAGATGGCTCAGCTGTTTAGGTCCTTGCCTGCAATGCTTAAGGACCTAGGTTCAATTCCCCAGTATCCATGTAAAGCCAGATGAACAAAGTGGTGCATTCATCTGGAGTTTATGGTGGCTGGAGGTCCTGGTGTGACCATATTTTCTCTCTCTCTCTTTCTCTCTGTCTCCTTACAAGTAAATAAAATATTTTTAAAACATCACAATCTTGTCTGAGATATTTAAATAGTGAGGGTTTTTAAAAGAAAGTACAGCAAAAGGTTAATGAAAAGCAAACACCTGCTTGCCGATTTGTCTAATATATTATTCTACTAATAGAAATCTACGCTAGCATTTTAGCTTGTCTAATATGTTATACTAATAGAAGTTTACACTAAAATTTTAGACATGAAGCTTTTTACTCATATAAAATTCTGAAACAACAAAATTCATTCTTCAAATAATGTCATCATTTGGTCCCTGCAAATTAACACACAAATTGTATAATTACCCTATAAAAAATATCTCTACAAACCTATTTCCTCTCTAAACATTTTCCCTTTCCACTTCTTTCCCTCCATGTTCATTAAGCTTCATTTACCAAAGGCTTCATTCACCTCTTTCATCTCAACTTTCTCACCTCTATAATCTTTACCCAATCGTCAGAACAGCTTGTCACCTGCTTCTGTGCCTTTAGAACACAGGCCATGTGTTAGTTTCTGCTTTTCTCAGTGGCAGCGTTTCTCCTTGGCTGTCTTTTGTCAACTGAAAGTTGAGAGTGACTTTTTTTGGATACAAATCTAATGGTTCACTATAATATAATTACCCAAAATTTATGTGATCACTTCAGTCTCTTAATTTAGAAAATTCTAACTATATAATTGTTCAGTTTTTTCCACATTTGTGTGAGATTAGTATGTCAGCAAATACTTATGTCTATATATCCAAAGATATTAATTAATATTTTATTTATTTTTAAGAGAGAGAGGGGGGAGAGAGGGGGGAAGGAGGGAGGGAGGCACACCAAGGCCTTTTACTACTGCAACAAACTTCAGATGTATCTACCACGTTACACGTGGCTTTATGTGGGTACTGGGGAATCAAATCAGACAGGCAGGATGTATAAGCAAGCACCATTAACCACTAAGCCATCTCTCCAGCTCCAAAAGTATTAGTAAAACCTTTTTCCTGAACATTTTATGTAATATGTGCTACCTTAAAAAAAGTATTTTCTTTCTCTATCTTGAAACAATTCCAATAGTTTCTAGAAGATACAGTGACCTGTATTATGCCTTTCCATCTATTAGTAAATATCTTTTCTCCTAAAATGAGTTGTCATAACCCAAATTCTAGTCATGAGTTCCCAATCTAATTTCTTATATATTTTTTAAAGTACTGAGCTTCCTAGAAAGTAATTTATTTCTTTTACCGGAAGAGGAAGAAAGTACTTTAGTAGAATTTCAAATTTTTTAAAGTTACAGTTTTCAACTACACTCTCAAAATTTGTGGGGCGGTTTATGAATACCCTCTGATTTTAGAATCTGTGGGTGAAGGCATCTGTTTCAGTTACTGAGTTTACTTTCATGCCCATAGTAGGAAATGATAATCTCCAATGGAGTGTTCATAGCCTAGTCATGAGATATGTCTTTTTCAATGAAAAGTCATTCATGAGCTAGGAAAAAAAATGCAGGAAAGCTAGTTAAAGCCAGATTTTGTATTTAATTGACTAACATTAGATAATAGCAACTCCTTTTGAAGTGCCCTATTTTTAATGACAAAATACCACTGATGCCTCAAATAAAGTCATGCAAAAATAAAAGATATCTCCTCTTAACATAGAAATCTTCCTAATTTATGACATTATGAAGAAAGCCCATAGCTAGCAAAGAATATAAGTAACGACGTGAAAAGAACAAAAGAGTAAATAGGGAAACATAATTTTTCTAGTGGACTACAAAATCATTCCACATTCTTTACAATTTAGAATATCCAGTCCAGTCTTTTGCCAAACCAGATGGAACACGCCTGACCTTATCTAGAATATCCAGGCCATTATTAAGTTCAGTTTGGCTTGTTTAACACCTATCTTTTATTAGTAGTAGTGGTAATAATGTTATCAATAGAAAGAGTGTTATAAAGTCTTTTCAAATGAATCTTAGTCATTTTAAAATGATCCTGGGCCAGAGAGATTGCTCAGTGGTTAAGTCACATGCCTACAAAGCCCAATGACCGAGTTCCAATTCCACAGCACCCACATAAGATAGCAGTTACCTGGAGTTCATTTGCTATGGTTAGAGGCCCTGGTATGCCCATTCATATTCTCTCTCACTCTCTCTCTCAATCTCTCTTTCTCTCATAAATAAAATATTTTTTAAAGTAATCTTAAAGTGGGAATATAAGTATTCGGCTTCTCCAATGCCGTGGCTCAAGGACAATTTTAACTCATCTGAAAGCATCCAAACTTAAAAAAAAATCAGAATCGTTTGTAAGTTGTGGAGGGAGAGATGTTGGAGAATTCTCAGTAGGAAAATGATGATACAGAGAATGGGAAATGGCTTCATGGAATTCTCTGCATTGCTGGTTTTCCAACTGTGGTCAAGGAAGATATACCCTGGGCTTGTGAGAGAAGATACCCAGAAGTTTTTCATTTAGGTGCTATCGAGGGCCGGAATCGAATAAAATTAGAGGAAATTGATGTGCATGCTATTTGTAAACTTTTTTGTATTCGGGTTATATAGTACCTTTGAAAAATGATCTAGCTAAACTTTAAATTGTTTTGTTGGTTATTTTGAGCGGCAGTCACAGAGAACGGGCTGGAAAAATATGCAGATCTGCAGGGAACTACAGTAAAGAATGTTGAGTAAAGCCTGTGCTATACCTGTGCAGATCCTTACAATGGAATGCTGTGGAAGCTGATTGCCATGGTAACCAACAATCTTTTTCCTGAATGGGGAAACAGAAGAGCCAGGAGGAAAATATTTTAAATGAGCTACCTCGTTTTGTGACTCTTTTGGTGCCAACTAGAAGGAAAACAACACCCATGGTATTCAGGACAGCCAAGCTTTTGAAAGGAAATTGCCTTCTTTTGGAAGACAGGAGGCTGAGGCAGCACAATTGGAGGAGTCTGACAGGCTTGGAGCAGACAGAAGCAGACCTAGAGCCTCCTGTCTTACAGGTTCTCCCAAACATCACGGAAAGCTGCTTGGATCTCAAGGCTTCTGCCCTAATAGCTCATGAGTTATTTGCTTTTATTTCTTTTCATTTGCTCCCAATAGTAATTTCTCTAGATGTTAAAATGGAAATAGAGAATTCTGCCTGTATTAGTTAGGGTTCTCTAGAGATACCAAACCAATAGGATATATAGAACGTGATCTAGAAATAGGATATATAGAACGTGATCTAGAAAATATAAACATTGATAATTTTAGGTATCCGTTATAGTATTTGACGTTCAGAACTATGGAGAACAAAAAGTTCCATATCTACAAATTATGGAATGAGGGAAGTTGGTATTAAAATTCTGTTTCAGTCTCAAAGGCCCAAGAAGTAGGGAAGCTAAAAGTGTCACTCTTAGGTCAAGTCTGAAATTGGTTCTGATGTCCACGAGCAGTAGATGATGACCCAAGCTCCAGAGCAGAAAAGAAATTCTTCTTTCCTCTTGCTTTCCCAGACCTTCCACCAAATAAATGGTGCCTGCCCACATTGGTGAGGGTAGATCTTTTTCAGTCAGGTCAAACTTGAATTTCAGTCGTGTGTGAGTGTGTGTGTGTGTGTGTGTGTGTGTGTGTGTGTGTGTGTGTGTGTGCTCACAGACATTCCCAGAAATAATTCCTTACCAGCTATCTGGCTATCCCTTAACCCAATGAAGTGAAACCTACAGTTGACCCTCACAGTAATTATTTTAATGAGTTGTACTATATTATATTTTAAAACCCTATTTGATAAAAGTATAAGTTTCATATACTGATCAAGGTATCTGCTAACTCACTTAGAATAACCCACAGATTTCACCTTCTGGGCCCGTTTTCCTCTCTTAACTTAGTTGCCATTTCTTAGTGTGCACATTGGTGTGTAATCAACTGCATAGATTATTATATCATACTACAGAAATTATGGTACATCCATGTTTATTGCTGCATTATTTACAATAGCCAAGATACAGAGCCAGCCTTGGTGCCCACTATTCCATGAATGGTAAAGAAAATGTAGTATATACACACAGCGGTGTCTCATTTAACTGTAAAGAAGTGATATCATTTGTAGGAAAATGGGTGAAATTGGAGATTATCGTGTTAAGAAAAATATACCATGCACAGAAAGACATCACATTTTCTCTCATGGAACTTAGAATGTATGTTGTGTGAACATGTACAAAAAGAGAAATAACTGTTTGGAAGAGAGGAAGAAGGGATGACAGGAATGGGATGAATATGGTAAAAGTAAATGAATGATGTCCTTGAACAAGTATGTCAGTAGGAAACCCAGAGCTTCCTACAATGTACTAATGAACTAATTTAAAAGGGAGGCTGGAGGGGCTGGAGAGATTGCTCAGTGGTTAAGGTGCTTGCCTGTAAAGCCTAATGGCCTGAGTTCAATTCCACAGTGCTCACGAAAAGCCAGATGCACAAAATGGCACATGCATCTGGAGTTCATTTGATGTGGCTAAAGGCCCTGGAGGGCCCATTCCCCCTCTGTCTGTCTCTGTCTCTCACTGTATATCTGTGCTTGAAATAAATAAATAAATAAATAAATAAATAAATAAATAAATAAATAAATAAATAAATAATTTTTTACAAAAGGAGACTGGAGAATCTGATTAGGCTATGGTCCCAGGAACCAGAACCAGAAGAAAACAGAGCATTAAAATTTGGAACTTTGTCCTGATTAAGGTCCGCATATGAGGGAGAGTATGCGGCGTTCATATCTCTGTTCTTTTGAGTGTTCGCTTAGTAAGATCTGCTCAAAGTTGGGAGGGGGAGGGGGGAAGCGGGGAATTCGGGATAACAACGCATGGTTTGCCCACTAAATAATGTAACTCATTATGGACAATAAAAAAAAAATTTGGAACTTTGAGGATTGCTTAATAAAGGTGCTGCCCTCTACAAAGATGGAGTGGGTGATTAGAAAGCCATCAGAGAGAGGACACTACCTGGGCCACGGGGTCAGTATAAGAGAACAGCTGCTGGAACCTTGAGACAGAGAAAGTGGTGTGGAGAGGGCTGCCTGAGCATCTCTAACTTTTGCTTAATGGTCATACCCAGCCCACAGAAATCCTCTAAAATTTAGGCAGCCAAAGAAATAAATATCTCAGTTTTATCCTCCTCTTCTCCCTATGCCCTTTTCTGCTGGTGTTCCCCTCCCAGAGCTGGCTTATGTGACCTATACCGATTGTCATCCAGAGGCAAAGAATAGGCAAGCGTGCAGAACACCTCTGGAGGGACACATAGAAGATATGCATCCCAAGATACATTCTATTTGTCAGTCATTAGATTAGCAGTTATTTTAAAGTTTGGCATGTGGGCAAATAAACTGTACCACACACTAGGAATATAAATTGATTACCCTTGAAAATAAATAAATTTTGATACAGCAAGTCTACTTGGAGGAATTTATTCAACAGACGTAGTTTCTTAACTTTTCATAGCAACACATACAAAGTATGGTGTTTGTATGTATTGCTTTAAAACGAAAAAAGGAGGGAATACAATATAGCACTGACTATGTATGTATGTTCACCAATATAGCACTGACTAAATAAATTATGTTGTAATCATTACAATAAAATTCCATGCAGTTATTTTAAAGTATGGGATAGATCCATAGTGCTAATATGGAAAGATGCCTAATAAGAAGAAAATTCTGGATGGATACAAGAAACCAAGTTATGATTATATTTAAGGAGTAAGAGTGTAGATTTGAGAGTTAGGGAGTTTTTTTTTCATTGTTATTAACTTTTCCCTAATATCATTTGCATTTTTTTTGAATTCTCTTTAACCTGAGTATATCTTATTTTAACAATATAAAGCCAACCTAAATTGTTTCCAAATATTATTTAAAATGTACATGGATTGGGCTGAAGAGATAGCTCCGTCTATGAAGTGCTTGCCTCACAAGGGTGAGGACCTGAATTTGAACCCCAGTACCCACATAAAACTACTGTGCATAGTGGTATGTGTGCACCTGTAATCCCAACACTGGGGAAGCAGAGACAAAAGGATTCTTGGTGCTTGGTAACCAGCCAGTCTATCCTAATTGATGAGAGGCCCTGTCTCAAAGGAGGTGGATGGTGTTCCTGAAGATAGCAGCTGAGGTTGTCCTCTGGCCTCCACATGGTTACACATACATGTGCACATATAACAGTGTGACATAAAAACACAAATATACACATGCATTAAAAATTTTTAAAAATTACACTCACTTAACCATATTTGGTGCTACATACCTGTAATCCCAGTAGTCAGGTGGTAGAGGCAGAGAGAACAGAAGTTCAAAGTCATTGCTGGCTGTATAGTGAGTCTTGGGTCAACTTGGACTACCTGAAACCCTGTCTTCAAATACACACACACACACACACACACACACACACACACACACACACACAGTGGTACCATCACCTGGGAGGTAGAAGGATCATGAGTATAAGACCAGCCTGAACTACCTACTGAGATCCAGATCCTGAGTCCAAAAAGTTCAAAATTCAATTCTAGTATAGAGTAGTATAGAATGAGATGGTAAGATGCATTTCGGTTTCCTCTCTCCACATTGTTTGGGGAGAAGGTGCAATGAGTTTTCGAAATACATTTATAATAATGTAACTCATTATGGACAATAAATATATATTAAAAATAATTGACCTAAGGTATTTTATTGGTAACAACAATCCTATTGTACTCTCTCCTGATGAAATTGGATGTGGACGATCTATTTTTAAGACAGATGCTGATGAGAATGCAGGATAACTAAAGTGATAAGGACCAATACATGGCCATGTGAGCATGGGTGAAAGCAGATATTTAACTGCTGAGGATAAACATGATGGCTGACTTCATAGGCCTGTGACAAAGCATAGCTAATAGCTATGTGGGTATGTGCTCTGGGAGCTGGTAAAAGATCAATAGCAAAAAATATTAAAAATCGGGTTTCAGCTCAATATGAAAAAGAATGCAGAAAGGATTAGGTCTATATCAGTAGAATTGGTTGTTCTGAGAATACCTGGCTGGGTCCTTCCTCCCTAGAAGAAACTAGTTGTATGTGGAGGTTGATATAAGACCCCTAAGGTCCTTTTTGTTGGGGGTTGGGAGTGGGGCTCAAGGTAGGGTCTCACCCTAGTCCAGGCTGAACTGGAATTTACTATGTAGTCTTAGTGTGGCCTCGATCTCAGTGCTGGGATTAAACATGTCTGACACCACAGCCCGGCTTACAGTCTTTTTAATTCAAAGATCTATACAACATATCACAGCGTTCTTTCATCATTAGCTTCTCTGCACTGGCTCCACTGAAAAACTTGTCCTCTCCTGTGGCATTAGCGTAGCCATTGCACAACTTATTTTTGTCAGTTTCTTACATGCTTCAGGCTCACACACAGCCTGCTGAGAAGCTCCACTTGGAAACAAAAAAGCTCCATTTGTTTTTGTTTCTCTGCTTTTTTTTTTTTTTTTTTTTGAGAGAAGATTGCCTCAGCACTCGCTGTTTAGCTTCTCCAGATAGCTTCTAACCTGTAATCCTCCTTCCTCTGCTTGCCAAGTGCTGGGATTACAGACAGGCATTGTACCATCATGGATGGTGGCTTCCATTTGCATATCCTTCAAAATCAAAATTGTGGGGCTGGAGAGATGGCTCAGGGGTTAAGACACTTGCCTTCAAAGCCTAACGACCTGGGTTGGATTCCTCAGTACCCATGTAAAGCCACATGCACAAAGTGGTGCATATACCTGGAGTTCATTTGCAGGAGCTGGAGGCCCTGGTGTACCAATTTGCTCTCTGTGTTTCTCTTTTCTTTGTAAATAAATAAATGAATAAATAAGTAAACAAAATTAAGGATAAAAATGTTTAAAAAAAGCAAAAAAGTCAAAATTGCCAAAGTAAACTGCACACTTTAATCCCCCTTATTTGTCTTATTGAGGTTTTTTTGTCTTATTTTTGTACGGGGAAGGTCAAGCAAGGCTGACATATTTGTCTGACAGAGCCCTTCTAAAAAATTCAGACAGTTTATGATTTATTTAGTTAAGAAAAGAAAGCACAGTAGAAGTGAGAGTTCCCTTCTGTCTCATGTCTCATGCCCCCACACAGAAACACAAGGGGCTGGTTGATAATGTACTTGTGAGTGGTTAGAATACTCTGTGGCTAAGGAGCCAATTCTATGCTGGCATTGTAACAGACTACAGTGGTAGATTAACAAAGGGAGAAGGTATCATCTAATAAAAAAAAATTGCATGGCCAAGGAAAATTCTAAATCCCTAGATTTCCCGAGGGATTATGAATGACTCTTATTTTTGGCGAGTGTCATAGTTTGGGTGTGAAATGTTTCCCAGAGGCCTGGGTGTTTGAACACTTGGTCCCCAGCTGGTTTGGGGGAGGTGTGAAACTTTTAGGATGTGACTCCTAGCTGGAGGAGGCAGTCACTGGGGAGAGGCAGGCTTTGTAGCCTAGCTCTGCTTCCTGAACTCTTTCTGTTGCCTGATCCACCA
The DNA here is from genome assembly GCA_004024765.1 of Zapus hudsonius. NCBI lineage: Eukaryota > Metazoa > Chordata > Mammalia > Rodentia > Dipodidae > Zapus > Zapus hudsonius. Next base: position 25,919 of record PVHP010022660.1, read on the forward strand.
GGTTGTGAACAAGCAGCTTCCATAAGCTCCTTCTGCGAGGAGCTACCGCTAACAAGCCTTCCCTAACGTGCCGGATTGAAACCCATCAGACAAAACCAAAATAAACCCTTCCTCCCTTCAGTTGTTTCTTCCAAGGTATATGGTCACAGCCACAGAGTGGTAACTACTATGAAGTTGGAACCCATAAGTAGAAGTATTGCTGTGATGAACCTGACCATGTGGTACTTTCAGAGCTGGATTTCGGGAGGAATGTGGAAGAGTTTGGAGCTTCAGTCTCAATGTTCCTGATCTTGACCCACCAATCTCCATTTCAGTTCGAGAGCGAGGACTTCACCGTGTTTATCCATAGGAACACTGCGTCAGACTATCGCTTCATTTCCTGAAATAAAGATTTATTGTCTGTCCTTCCGTCCACCCATCCATCCATCCATCCATCCATCCACTCTCTCTCTCTTTCCATGGAAACATACTAATTCTTCATCTTCATTTACCCATTAAAACAATCCAATGAACAAATGAAAAACATGATAGTTTGCCATTATTGTTTCTTTGGTAAACCAAGACTCCAAGTAAATAGCCGTTTGATGTCTAAATTTCCTTCTTTATAAAATGAATAATATATAATAGTTCCTGCCTTATGAAGTTGTTGGAAGGAGTTAGTACAAACTAAATTCTTAGAACAAGTATTAACTAACACTGACACACAGAAAGTGTTCAACAAATGTCATCTCTTTTTTTTTTTTTTACCTTTTTTTTATTGTCCATAATGAGTTACATTGTTTAGTGGACCAACAATGTGTCATCTATTTTTTTTAATTTTATTTTTTATTTACAAAGATAGAGCGGGAGGGAGAAGGAGAGAAAAAAAGAGAAAGAGAGAGATGGGCCCACCAGGGCCACTGCTACTGTGAATCAGGACCCCCGATGCATTCATGACTGTGCATCTGGCTCCACGTGTGTACTGGGGATTCAACTCTAGGACATCAGGCTTTGCAAACAAGCGTCTTTAACCACTGAGACATCTCTCCAGCCCTGTTATCTATTTTTAAATTTTTATATGCCATTTGATTAGTATGTTCTCTGTGTCTTTATAAATAAATACAAATTAAAGTATACAAAAGATTAAAATTTTGATTATATATAATTCTCATATTTTTCAATTCTCAGCTGGACCAATTAGCTAAATTTTCCTTTTTATCATAAAATTACTCTGTGGAGAAATGGGTTAAGTTTAGAGAAAGAATTTATAAAAACACTTTTATGTTTGTTTTGTTTGTTTCTTGAGTCAGGGTTTCACATTAGCCCAAGCTGACCTGGAACTCACTCTGCAGCTTAGGCTGATCTCAAACTCACCGTGCCTCCCAAGGGCTACCTCAGCCTCCCAAGGGCAGGGATTCGATACGGACACATGTGAAAAGTTTACATGAATATTTCCTATGAATGTAAACACACATTTACTTGAAATTTCTCTGCCAAACTCAAAAATAAACCATCTAACAACATATTTTTGTCTCATTTATTTCTTCATGAGTAGAAGAAATACTCATGAAGAACGCTAGTGACCATATTTCATCTCTAGCTAAGAGAATTTTTTATTTTTAAAATTTTTTTATTTTAATTTTTATTTACTATTTGCAAGAAGAAAGACAGAGAGAGAGAGAGAGAGAGAGAGAGAGAGAGAGAGAGAGAGAGAGAGAGAGAGAGAGAGAGAGAGAGAGGGGAGAATGGGCATTTCAGGATCGCAAGCCAGATGCATGCCGCACTTTGTGCATCTGGCTTTACATGAGTACTGGGGAATAGAACCAGGGTCATTAGGCTTTGCAAGCAGGCTCCTTAACCACTTAGCAATCTCCCCAGCCCACTTTCTTTATACATATATTTAAATTCTTTCAATTCATCGTGCATAACTTTTTTCTAATTATGAAAAATGTGTTATCTTTAAAGATAGGCATATTTTTATCAGCATCCTTCTTGCCCTGAACAAAGAAGAAAGTAGAAACACAGGACTTGAGATTCCAGTGCCATGGAAGATTACTTCTGAAACATTCTAAAAGTATATTTTTATTGGTTTTAAAAAGGATTTACAACCTACTCAAAAATTCAATAGAGGGGCCCTGCAAAACAAATGTATTTCAATGTACCAGACCTAACACATGAATAGTCATGACATTTAGCCACATGTTCCTGTTGAAAAATAGTTTTTATA
>PVHP010022661.1:0-28205 GCA_004024765.1 Zapus hudsonius
AAGGAAGGAAGGAAGGAAGGAAGGAAGGAAGGAAGGAAGGAAGGAAGGAAGGAAAGAGGGCTTATATAAAACCAGGCATGGTGGCACATGCCTTTAATCCCAGCATTTGGGAGGCAGAGGTAGGAGGATTGCCATGAGTTTGAGGCCACCCTGAGACTACAGAGTGAATTTCAGGTAAGCCTGGGGACCCTAATTTGAAAACAAAACAAAACAAGCAAAAGAACAAAAAGAGAGAAACTTTATTTCTTGCATGCGTGTGTGTGTGTGTGTGTGTGTGTGTGTATGTGTGTACACGTGTTCATACATGTATGTACAGGTGCATATGTATATGGATGCCTGAGTTTTGATTTTGGGTGTCTTCCTTGTTTGCTTTTTAGTTACTGAAGCAGAGTTTCTCACTTACCCCAGGGATCTCCTCTCTCTACTTTCTGAGTGCTGGAATCACAGATGGGCTGCCATACCCACCTTGCATTTGTATGGGTGCTGGGGAGTCCAACTTTAGTCTTCACATTTGTACAGCAAGTGCTTATACAAAATACTGAGTCACCTCTCTCCCCAGCCTGCTAACTCCACTTTTATGTTTGTTTGTTTGTTTTGAGGTAGGGTCTCCCTGTAGCCCAGGCTGACCTGGAATTCACTCTGTAGTCTCAGGGTGGCCTTGAACTCACAGCGATCCTCCTACCTCTGCCTCCCGAGTGCTGGGATTAAAGGCCTGCGCCACCACGCCCGGCTTTCATTCCACTTCTTAAAGGTCTCACCCATCTCTTAGTCCCCAACACTGTGGACCAAGCCTCCAAAACATGAGTCCTTGGGGGACACAGCCATATCTAGACTGTAGCAGATACCCAGGGTGAGCCACCAGGTAGGCAGATGCAGGTGCTGATGTCGTTAGTGTCATTGGAATCAGGAGTATTTGGGTGAGAATATCTCTCCAAGGAAGAGAGGGTTCCTGTGGTGGGGCCATCCAGGCCTCTGCTTCCTCCTCATAGAGATAGCAGTGACAGCCAGACTTCCTTGAGTGACCTTGAAAGATAGCAGTCTTTTCCTACCTCCAGAGTCAGTGTTGGAGTCATGTGACTGGCAGAGTGCCGGGTGCTGGGACGCGGTCCCGTCCGCATTGGTGTCCTCCCTAGAGAGGCAACTAGGGAGGCTTCCTGGCCCACCCCTGATGTCCCAGCCTGCCCACAGGTGCCCCTGGTGATGCAAGCCCTGCAGCGGCAGCTGAAGGATCGGAGCGTCCGGTGCCGCCAGGGCTGCTTCAGCCTCCTCTCCGAGCTGGCAGGCGTCCTCCCCGGCAGCCTGGCCGAGCACATGCCTGTGCTGCTATCAGGTAGGCCATCTGCTCTTTTGGTGTCTTCTGGAACCCAGACCCCTGCTCAGTGTTGAGTCCCTAGTCCCTGAGAGCCTGGGCCCAGACCTGCCTTGTGGCTTCATGTGAGTCCTGGCCTTGTTTCCCTCGGCCCTAGCCACTCGTCAAGTTGTGACCTCTGGAAACTTGTTTAAGAGCTTGGCTGCTTGGTCCTGCTCAGACACCTGTGGTCATGGCAGCCCTGCCCCATGCAGACTTCCAGGTCAGAATCCTCAGCCCCATCACCTTTGTATCCACATTCAGGCATTGTCTTCTCACTATCCGACCGCTCCAGCTCCTCCACTATCCGGATGGACGCCCTAGCCTTCCTGCAGGGGTTGTTGAGCACAGAGCCAGCTGAGGCCTTCCACCCACACCTGCCCACCCTTCTTCCTCCTGTGATGGCCTGTGTGGCCGACTCATTCTACAAGGTGGCGGCCGAGGCTCTACTGGTTCTCCAGGAGTTGGTTCGGACTCTGTGGCCACTGGACAAACCTCGGGTGCTGGACCCTGAGCCATACATTGGAGAAATGTCCACGGCCACCCTGGCCCGACTCCGTGCCACTGACCTGGACCAGGAGGTGAAGGAGCGGGCCATCTCCTGCATGGGCCATCTTGTAGGCCATCTGGGTGACCGGCTGGGGGATGACCTGGAGCCCACGTTATTGCTTCTCCTGGATCGCCTACGGAACGAGATCACTCGGTTGCCGGCTATCAAGGCGCTGACACTGGTGGCCATGTCCCCGTTGCGTCTCGACCTACAGCTTATCCTGGCGGACACACTGCCCATTTTGGCTTCGTTCCTACGCAAGAACCAGCGGGCATTGCGGCTGGCCACACTCACTGCCCTGGATGCCCTGGCTCAGAGTCAGGGGCTTGGCCTCCCCCCGCCTGCTGTGCAGGCCGTGCTGGCTGAGCTGCCAGGTCTGGTCAATGAGAACGATATGCAGGTAGCTCAGCTTGCTGTGGGCTTCCTTGCCACGGTGACCCAGGCCCAGCCAGCCTCTCTGGCGGAGGTCAGCGGGCCCATTCTGGCAGAACTGATGCAGTTGCTGCGCTCGCCCCTGCTGCCTGCCGGCGTGCTAGTGGCCGCAGAGGGCTTCCTGCAGGCCCTGGTGGGGACCCGTCCCCCATGTGTGGACTATGCGGATCTCATCCACCTGCTCACTGCACCTGTTTATGACCAGGCTGGGGACGGAGGGCCGTGCCTGCACAAGCAAGTGTTCCACTCGCTGGCTCGGTGTGTGGCTGCTCTCTCAGCCGCCTGTCCCCAGGAGGCAGCAGGCACCGCCAGCCGCCTGGTCTGCGATGCCAAGTCACCCCACTCAAGCACAGGAGTCAAGGTCCTGGCCTTCTTGTCTCTGGCCGAGGTGGGCCAGGTGGCTGGACCAGGCCCCCAGCGGGAGCTGAAGGCAGTGCTTCTGGAAGCCTTGGGGTCTCCCAGTGAGGATGTGAAGGCTGCAGCCGCCTATGCACTGGGCCGTGTGGGTGCCGGCAACCTGCCTGACTTCCTGCCCTTCCTGCTGGCACAGATTGAGGCTGAGCCCCGGCGGCAGTACCTCCTGCTGCATGCTCTCAGGGAGGCCCTGGGAGCCGCCCAGCCCGACAGCCTGAAGCCCTATGCCGAGGACATCTGGGCACTGCTCTTCCAGAGCTGCGAGGGTGCGGAGGAGGGCACTCGGGGAGTGGTGGCTGAGTGCATTGGGAAGCTGGTACTTGTGAACCCTCCCTTCCTTCTGCCTCGCTTCCGGAAACAGCTCGCTGCAGGTGAGAGCAGACGGCAGAGCTAGCCCAGCATGGAGGAGTCCTTAGCCCCTACAGTCCACAGAGTGGGAGCCATTGCAGATCACTGGGGATGAGAGTCATGTGCTGTCCACCACAGCGTTTCCCAAGACTTAAAGGCTTCCTGCTACAGGGCCTCCAGGGGAGAGGGGTCAGAATCCATGCTATGTCCAAGGAATTTAGACTCTGCTGTGTGGCAGTAGATGTGAACTTAACCCAAGATTCCCTTTCCTCATGTGTAAAACACAGATCATTATTATTAATTTTTCCATGTAGGGTCCGTCTCTAGCCCAGGCTGACCTGGAACTCGCTGCTGTAGTCCCAGGCTGGCGATCCTCCTACCTCTGCCTCCCGAGTGCACACACATTATTTCTGTTTGGCTCTTTCTGTTTTTGAGATGGACATGTTGTTTAGAATAGGCTCGCCTCAAACCATGATGATGCCCTGTCTCAGCCTGTTGAGTTCTGGGCTGACAGGCGTATAACCACCATGCTGCTTTCACTATTTCAATTACTATTTAATTGTTGTATGTTAATAGGACCATTGTGAGGGGGCTGAGAGAATGTGTCTGAAAAATACAGTGTATTCTCAGCCCAAGGGCAGGCCTTTCTCTAGAGTCCTGGTGCTGTGCTTGAGCTGCACTGAGAACCAGCCTCCTGCTCTGCCAGCTGCAGGAGGAAGAGCTCGGGGCCCACTCAAGGCTGCTGTGGGAAATGGGCATGTGGGGATAGGGTGCACCTCTGTGTCCTGCTGGCCATAGGCCCTCACTCCTACTTTTGTCCTGTAGGTCAGCCACACACCCGGAGCACAGTCATTACCGCAGTAAAGTTTCTTATCTCAGACCAGCCACACTCCATCGACCCCCTCCTGAAGAGCTACATTGGTGAGTGCCTCCCCATGTCCCCCCTTGGCCCCATCCAGCCCCCCCCCCCCCACTCAGTCATGGAACTCGGATTCCTTACTCAGCCAGCGCTCAAGTAAGATCTGTATCCAGATGTCTCTGCTGCCCTTCTCACTGCTGTGTCCTTTCCTGATCCATCAAATGGTCACGAGAAACTCCTGGAGAAAGTTGTCTTGGAGGCTGCTTATGGGGAGGGTGCTCCCTAAAGGCACTGACAGAGGAAGTGGAGGAGAAGCCTGACCTGTGAGCCCCACATGGCCCCGAGTCAAGGGCCTTTGCTGGTGGATCCCTTCATGAGGGAGACCAAGCACTTTCTGGGTGGGTGCGGGGAGCCTAGAGCCAAGCCTCTCATGGAACTGCACTTCAGTCTCGCTCTCCTTATCCTGACAGGGCAGCCTCGTGAAGTACTGAGAGGGATTGGAGCTTGCTGGTCTTGGGTTCAGTCCTGACCTGTGAGTGTGAGTGGGGGTGCCAAAGCGTGGAATACCAGGAGGGGCCAATGATATGACCACTCTGAATGGTGATGACAGGGTCCTGCTGTGGATTCATCCCATGCCTAATGTGGCAGGCCCTTCTGCTAGACTTCTCCAGACTTGACTGACCTGCTTGGCTGCATCATTCCCCAGGGGCCACTACTAGGATGCTTTGGTTTTGTCTTACTGTGTTCTTATTTGTTTGAGACAGGGTCTCACATGGCCCAGGCTAGCCTCAGGCTCACTTGGTAGCTAACAGTGACCTTCAATTCCTGATCCTTCTGCCTCAGCCTCCCAAGTGCTAGGTTACAGATGTGCACCACACCTGCCTTTGCTTTAGTATGTTTGAACCTTAGCTACGCATTCTCTGAATTGGGTGCCACACTATGCCCTTCTGTTAACTCATCACAGTGATTGTCTTAGTCCAGCATGGCATGTAGCACTGGCTCCATTTTAACAGATAAGAGCACTGAGTCGTGTCTTGTGAGATCCCAGGCTGTGTTCTCATGGGGACAGGACCTGGAGAGCCAATGTGGTACAGTGGAAAGGACCCGATTGCCAGCACTGGGGCTCTGTCCTGCTCTCCCAGGAGAATCCAGGTCTTTTGAATATGTCACATCAGGGGTCACTGGGGTCACGTGCTTATGGTGGAGATAGGATTCTGGTTGGAGGTGAAGGTCGGTGATAAAGTGTTTGCTTAGTGTGTGCAAGGCCATGGGCTCCATCCCCAGCACCAAAACAACATAAACCAAGTTCTCTTGTTTTCCATTAAAATGAATGTCGTTTTCCTGTTTCTTTAGTCTGCACATAACCTCTTTCAGTTTTTCCAGTTTCTGCCCCTGGGCTTAGCCTTCATTGCCTGAATCTGTGATCACTGTGTTACCTGCACCATGGCGACCTAATCCACTGTTCCTCCTGTATTGTGTTTGCATTCTGCTCTCGAGAGCGTTTCTTTCTTCGCTATTTACTTACTTACTCCTCACTCCTGCTAGGTCATTACAGACTTGGGGTCCCATTTCATCCCATAGGTGATGGTCTGATGCGGTTCACAACCCTCTTCTCCCTACCTGTCTGAGGTCCTTCCCCACAGCGGGAAGCCAGCTCCTCTGTCTACCAAGTTCATCTCAGTTGCTCGGCCCTGAAATGCAGTCATCTGAGAATGCTAGCCCAGTCCATCGCTCCAGCATGAGAAAGCCACAAGTCCCAACACCTAGAAAGATGTTTTGGTTGTTTTCTCTTTTGCTTTCTGTGTGGGCATGTTCATCATTTTACGTATTTTGGGTGATTTCTTTAGTGTTAAGAACCCCATATGCTTGGTATTGATTTAATTTGTTTGCTTATTCTGGTTCTGGGGATGGGACCCCAGGGCCTTGCTCATCTAGGCAGGTGCTCTACCACTGAGGAACACCATCGACCCTCATTACTTTTCGTTTCTTCGAGGAAGGGTCTTGCTCTAGCCTGGGCTGACCTGAAATTCACTATGTAGTCTCAAGGTGGTCTTGAACTCATGGTGATCCCCCTACGTCTGCCTCCCAAGTGCTGGGACTAAAGGCATGTGCCACCACTCCCAGCCCCATTCCTTTTTTTTTAACTTGTGATCCTCAGGCCTCAGCCTGAGATTTAAAGGTCTGTGCCACTAGGCTGGGCTGTTTGTTGAGAATATTCAACATTGGAAAAATTTAAACTTTATGTGCCATATGCATGTATCAAAACATAGGGGCCTGGGGGTGTAGCTCAGTGGTAGAGCCTTGCCTAGCATGTACAAGGTCCAGCTTATGTGCCCAGCACTCTGCCCAAATGAAATAAAATAAAATACAGGCAGAGTTCTCAGAAGTCTAAACCATCCAGAATTACACGCTTCGAGACACTCCTTGTGAATGGCCTCTCCTGTTTCAGGCACCTAACAATGTCAGGTCAGCACTTAGAGGCCTTCCTCTTGCAGGAGTGTCGAACCTGCAGCCTGGGGGTTGTGAGAACGTGCCTAAGTTTATGTTGTGTGATGTTGCAACACATTATCTATAATGTTCATGCTCCAGAACCATGTCCTTTACAGTTTTGTGGTGGGCGGCGTTCGTAGCTACCCTGGGCCACATGTGGCCCACAGGCTGCAGCTGGACACCCTGCAGGCAGTAGAGCGGAGTGGGAGGTTGAGACAGGAGCACTGTGAATTTGAGGAAGCCTGAACCACACAGAGTCCTATCTCAAAACAGTCTTTCCTCTATATCAGCCCTTGCCCTGTGCTTTGCAGCCTTTGCCACATCTTCTATTTATTTTTTTAATATTTTTATTTATTTGCAAGCAGAGAGAATGGGCACACCAGGGCCTCTAGCTGCTGCAAATGAACCCCAGATACATGCATCACTGCATATGGCTTTATATGGGTACTGGGGAATCGAACTCTGGTCATTAGGCTTTGCAGGCAAGTGCCTTAAGTGCTGAGCCATCTCTCCAGCCCCACTGACACATCTTTAATCCTGCGTCAGTCCCCTTCTCACCACTGTGCAGATAAAGACACGGAGGCTGTCCCAAGTCCCATAACTCCTGGCTCTGTGTCCCTCATTGTCCTGTGCAGGAGAATTCATGGAGAGCCTGCAGGACCCAGACCTGAATGTGCGCCGGGCCACGCTCACCTTCTTCAACTCGGCTGTGCATAACAAGCCTTCGCTGGTCCGCGACCTTCTGGACGACATCCTGCCCCTCCTCTACCAGGAGACCAAGATCCGAAGGGACCTCATCCGAGAGGTGCGTGGCAGCACAGGTGCCCGATGAGGCCAGCTCCTTGTAGTGCCCCCTTGGCACCTCCTGTGCCTCGCTGGCAGGGCTTGATGAGGACCAGAGTAAAGCCAGCACACAGGCACAGGGCCACAGGGCCTGGATTGTGCCTGTGGCATTACCAGTGCAGCTGGCTACCCTCTGAGCCAGATTGCTCAGAGCAAATGAGGAGAACCACTTTGTCTGCATCACAGGGCTGTTGAGTCGATGAGAGGCACACACGCCATTTGTCAAACACTCTGCATGGTGCTTTGACACTCGATGCCTACTCAGCGTGTGTGGCAATTGCTGTTGTCAAAGGCCGGATCTTGAGAGGGCCAGGACACAGTGCTGAGAGGTGTGGCCAGTGTGTGTCATCCACTTGTCCAGGTGGAGATGGGGCCCTTCAAGCACACAGTGGACGATGGGCTGGACGTGCGCAAGGCGGCCTTCGAGTGCATGTACTCACTGCTCGAGAGCTGCCTGGGCCAGCTGGACGTCTGCGAGTTCCTGAACCACGTGGAGGACGGGCTTAAAGACCACTACGACATCCGGGTAGGATGCGCCCCTGCCTGACCCAGCTGCTTGTCCTTATTTCCAGCACCCCACAAAAATAGCCATGGAGTTGCTTTCTGACAAAGACAGGAGCCAGGGCTCAGTAACCTCTTCTGGGCTTGCGCCCCGGGCGTGCTCTCTGCAGGGCACCACGTAGTCTTAGCCCCCAGCTGTCTGTCCCTAGCTAAGTACTTTCCTAAGAGTCATCCTCACGGCTTCCTGGGAGTGGGGAGAGGCAGCAGTTCCCAGCAAAGTGAGCTGGCTGAGCAGACTGGACCCGGCCCTCACACAGTGAGCCTGGTCTTGACATTGCACTTCCGAGGGTCAGGTCACAAAGACCTGCGGACAAGCCGTAATAGCTGGTTCCAGAAGTTTGGGCCATTTTTATTTTTTTACTGTGAGAGACTGGACTGGAGGGCCAGTGAGGAGACTGATTTCTTCAATTTCTTTTAACTAATCTTTTTTATTTATTGGGGTTTTAAAAAATATTTGTATTTGTTTACAAGTACAGAGAGAGAAGAGAGAAAGAGAGAGAATGGGCCCACCAGGGCCTCCAGCCACTGCAAATGAACGTCAGATGCATGAGCCACTCCATGCATCCAGCTCTATGTGGGTACTGGGGAATCGAACTTGGGTCATTATCCTGGAACTCACTCTGTAGTCTCAGGCTGGCCTTGAACTCATGGTGATCCTCCTACCTCTGCCTCCTGAGTGCTGGGACGAAAGACGTGCGCCACCATGTCTGGTTCTTCTCTTTGTGTGCCTGACCTTGAGCATGCAGCCATGCACGTCAGGCTGTGTTGTAACGACTGCAAATGTCCAGTCAGTAACATGCACATTGTGCAGCAACCATGTATTCATCTCCAAAATGGTTTGCTTTTCTGGTCTTTTTAAACAACTAATTCACTTATTTGCCAGCAGAGAGAGATAGAAGAGAGACAGACAGGCACACCAGGGTCTCCAGCCGTTGCAAACAAACTCCAGATGCATATGCCACTTTGTGCATCTGGCTTTCTAGGCAAGTGCCTCAACCACTGAACCATCTCTCTAGCCCTTTTGGGTCTTTTTTGTTTGGGCTTTTTATTTATTTTTTTCTTTTTTTGGAGACAGGGTCTCACTTGTTATGTAACCCAGGGTGGTTTAGAACTTCAGTCCTTCTGCATCAGGCTCCAGAGTGCTGGGATTAAAGGCGTGAGCCATCACACCTGGTCCTTTTGAGGTCTCACTGTGTACCTCAGCTGGCCTGGAACTCATGAGCCTCCTGCCTCAGGCTCTCAAGCATTGGGATTGTTGCTGTGTCTGTTTATGTCATTTTATAGGGACTTTACCATTTTACCGTCATCCTCCTGGCTAAACCCAGGCCTATAGCCATTTTAAAGTGATTCACACAGTTTTTGTTTTATGCTATTTGTTTTAAAATCAGGTACCAATATTTAAAAATAAAAAAAGATTTGCCGGGCGTGGTGGCGCACGCCTTTAATCCCAGCACTCGGGAGGCCGAGGTAGGAGGATCGCCGTGAGTTCAAGGCCAGCCTGAGACTACATAGTGAATTCCAGGTCAGCCTGGACTAGAGGGAGACCCTACCTCAAAAAAAACAAAAATAAATAAATACATAAATAAATAAAAATAAAAAGATTTTGCATGAAAATCTGGGTTTCTTTTGAAAACAATCTACTAATTTTGGATATAGCCACACATTTCCCTTGTATTTGTTTTCTGTTGCTATAACAAAATACTGTGGCTGGATTCTCCATAAGCTCACTGCCCTGGAGCCTCAGAGCCTGGTCTTGGCATTTGCTACCTTCTGGGGGGTTAGGGTTATTTGGTGGTGACGCAATGGCAGGAGCCATACAAGAGCTCACATGAAGAGGGAGGTGGGTCAGGCATGTTCTTTTCACAACTCACTCTCACAGGAACTAACCTGTGTCCCTCCCAAAGGTTGTGCCTAGTGACATACCTACCTGCCACTAGGCTCGCCCTCCCAGTACTGCCACACTGGGCACCACGTTCTCAGCACACAAGCCTTTGGGGGTCGCTCACACCTTGCGTAAACTGTTGCACCACCAAGCCACCATCAGCTGCGCTACTAAACTTGGCTCCTTGCTCCTCCCTGGCCTCTTCACTCAGGGGCATTGGAACCCGAGAACTGCCTCTCCCTGCTGCCCCCTTACCCCATCCTCTGCTGGATAGCTAAGCGTAGCTGGCAGAGGCTTGCGCTGTGATCTACATGTCCTAGAGGAGGAAGTCGAGGTCCAGGAGATGGAGACTTGGCAGGGCCCTTGGTGCTGGCTTGGTGTAGCCTGCTCTGCCCTCGGGATGTCAGGTTGGCTCCTTTGTCCTCGGGCCATTTCACCAAGAGTTCTACTTCCTTCCTCCTGGGCAGATGCTCACCTTCATCATGTTGGCCCGGCTGGCTACCCTGTGCCCTGCGCCCGTCCTGCAGAGGGTGGACAGGCTCATGGAGCCCCTCAGAGCCACCTGTACTGCCAAGGTAAGCCTTGCCTTCCCTGACCCAGGCCTTGGAGTACCTTGTACACTGCCGCAGTGGGCAAGCTTTCGTCCCCACCGTTAGCCCTAGAACATGGTCCTAGGCCTACACACCTGGTAAATTCAAGATCCAGCTTCAAATACAGTTGTATTAGCTCACTGAACACCTCCTGGGTGATGGGCTTTGAGAGGTAACAAGGGTACATGTTGGGTGCTCTACTGTGTGCCTACATCCCAGTTGGGAAGATGGGTCAGGCTGACTCTTGTAATTTATCCAGAGCAAAAGCACTGCTAACCCAGAAGACTCCCAGTGAAGACCTGTTTAACAAAAGAACTCCTGAGTCTTTTGAAAAGGTAAAAAGAAATTAGCCAGAAAGAGGACCAAGGAAACCAGGCGTGGTGGTGCACGCCTTTAATCCCAGCACTTGGGAGGCAGAGGTAGGAGTGCCGTGAGTTCGAGGCCAGCCTGAGACTACATAGTGAATTCCAGGTCAGCCTACCTTAAAAACCAAAAAAAAAAAAAAAAGTAGAAAGCAGTGATTTTTCTTTGACCTTTTTTTTTTGGAAATGAGATCTCAAGTGTTACCCAGGATAACTGTTGAGCGCAAGTGATCCTCCTGCCTCTGCCTCTGCCTCCCATAGCTGGTATTACAGACTTGTACCACTAGGCCCAAGTTTAAGCTGAGGTAGGAGAATCGCTAGACCGTCCATACCTCAAAAAACAAACATCTGATGTAGCTAAAAGGCATGTAACAGGAGCAGAGCTGTGAGGGGCCTGGGGCATGAGGACATGGGGGGGGGAGGCCCAGATGGCAGCTTTGTCCACACAAAGCCGCTCCATCGGCCCCCAGGGGGCGCTGTGCTGGCACAGTGGCAAATGCTGACAAGTTACAGGCCCTGGTCCATGGTGCTGAAATCTACAAAGTTCAGAAACTCAAGTTTTTGAGTAATTTATTTGACAAAGAAACTTTAGTCTGTCATGAGGCTATTTATGATCTTTAATTCCCTCTCACTGTAATAAAACACATTTGGTGGGGGAATTAGTGTGATTATAGGACATTACACTAGGTCATACTGGGACTGTAAAATCACCTTTGTAAAATCCCTCAAACCCTGAGTCGCAGGGCCCCAGAGCCTTCAGTGTCTGGGGAAGAGTCACCTCTACGCTCTTCCTCTTCGGATGCAGAGCCATTGGAACCCAGGACCAAGTGGAAGCCTCGCTCAGTAAAGGATGTTTCCCTTGTTTCCCCCTAGGTCAAGGCCGGTTCTGTCAGGCAGGAGTTCGAAAAGCAAGATGAGCTAAAGCGCTCTGCCATGAGGGCAGTGGCTGCCCTGCTGACCATCCCTGAGGCGGGAAAAAGCCCCAGCATGGCTGACTTTTCCGCCCAGATCCGATCCAACCCTGAACTCGCCACCCTTTTTGAAAGCATCCAGAAGGACTCCGCCTCAGGCGCCAACACAGACTCCATGGAGCTCAGTTAGTCCTGCCCAGCAGAGACCCCTGCCACCTCTCCTGCCCTTCACCGTCAGCCTCAGTGCCTTCTCCAGGGCCCCCATCTTCACACTGCCTCACTCCTCTCCCTGCCTCACAAGCCAGCCCAGGAAGCAGGGGCTTGTTCTCGGCTGGGTAGAGCTCTTGCAAGCCTTGGGTCAGAGCCACAAAACCAAACCCATCAGGTACTTCTGATTTCCTCTAAAACTCCAACTGTTCACTTCTAATTGCCCGAAGCTCTTTGCAGGGAGGATGAAGACCACAAGCTTGTGTCTGAGATTTTTCTGACTTCGCCTCCACTCAGGCATAACCAGTTGGTTTGTGTTCACTTTCCAGTTTTTGGTGTTGAAAGTGCAAACATAAATAACAGGCCAAAATTGTGTGACTCCAGGTTAATAAAGATCCAAAGCTATTTTCCCCACACAATCCTTTTAGCACAAGCTCCAGATTGCCTCACATTGAAAATGCTAGGCCCAGGGCTGGAGAGATGGCTCAGCGGTTAAGGCACTTGCCTCCAGTGCCGAAGGCCCCGGGTTCAATTCCCCAGGACCCACATAAGCCAGACCCACAAGGTGGTGGCCCTGGTGCTCTCTCTCTGCTTGAAAAATGAATAAATAAAATATTAAAAAAAAAAAAAAAAAAAAGAAAATGCTAGGCCCAGGCAATTTAAGACTGTCTCAAACTAAAAGGGCCAGGAAAAAAAACTCAGTGGTACGGCACCTGCCTGGCATACACTAAGGTTTGCCCTCCAAAACCAAAGTAAGTCTTCTGAAAATATCCTGTTAACTTACAGATCCTGCTGCTGCAAGTAAACCCCAGATGCACGCACCTGGCTTTACATGGGTACTGGGGAATCAGATGCATGCATCTGGACATGGGTAATTGAACCAATTATTAGGCTTTGCAAGTGCCTTTAACCACGGAGCAATCTGCGGCCCGCCTGGGTTTGAGTAGCCTTTGAAAGGGTGACCAGTAGCAAACATTGCCCTTACTGCCAGGTTTTAGCAACAAGCTCCCTTGCCTGCCATGCTTACAAGAGTGGAATCGGAACCCAGCAACTAAAGGACATTCTATCCACAGGCAGGCAGGGATGGGCTCTGGGTTTCAGAGCTGCATCTTGTTAGAGGAGCTTCAAGTTCACAGGCAATCAGCTGGGGGAAGGGTTGGGTGGAACGCTAGATCATCCAGAAGTGATGGTCCCCTGTATTTTTGTACTTGGTCCCAGTGTAGTTTTTGGTCCTCTTGGCATAATTCTGTCTATGCACTCATGGTTCCCAGGGAGCCACAAACTTCCTCAGTCTTGGGGACCTATGCTCACAACTGGACAGGACAGAGCAGAGGTTGCCTCCCAGTAGTAGCCTAGATTCCTCACTTCCCTTTACCTGGCCTCCAACTCTGGGAACCTAGTGTTTGAGGCTTCCTTACTATCTGCAGCTAGGTAGGCTAACCTGGGTATCTGAGGCTATTCCCTGAACAAAGAATCAATGTCCCTCACAAGCCCTTTCAGCTAGAAGACCACAGGGGACCAAGAGGTCCAGGATTTACCCTGCTCCAGCCTTCTGTGCACGAGTGCTCTGCAAGCTCTATAACAAGATTTCACTAAATAAACCTTAAATCAGAAAACTAAAACCAAGGAAAGAGCAGTTTTTCTGGTTTTATTTAAGCACAATTAAAACGTACATGAGCCATCTATTCATTTTCTTCACTGCGCAGCCTGGCGTTGGGATTGGTGACTCTAATGGCCAGCTGGGCTGCTCTTTCCACGATGGCCTTGCGGTTCTTGGAAGAAACGTTGTGAGCGATCTCAGCACAGTAGGATCTGGAAAAGAGAGAGAGGCGAGCAAGTGGGTAGTGAGGCAAGCCAGGCCTGAACAAATTCTTGTCACTTTACCTCTGGCAGTTCAGAGTGTGACAGTAAAAGTGGCTGAGACCTGCAGACCCCAAATCATGCTGCCCAACACCAGGGGCCCAGTTAGTGCCCCTGGTGGCGACAAGGCTTTAGTTTCACAAAGCACTCATTTAACCCTCAGCCCCAGCCATCAAGCAATGGACAGGCCCAGAGGCTCTCCCTCAGGCCTTCTGGCTAACCCAACTCTTCAGGTGTCTGACCTCACCCTGCAGGGGCCCAGGGGCCCAAATGAGCTGCTCTGGACACTGTGCGCACTGAGAGAAGCAGCACTGCCCAAATCTACGCAGCCACAGGCTGGCAGATGCTAGGGACCATCCGAACAGGAAGTGGCACTGAGTCCCAGTGTGATGACTGTCCAGAGGTGACCTATGAAGCCACAGCCACCTGATGAGCCACTTCCCAACAGAGAAGCAGAACTGGGCGGAGTGGCTAAGGGAGGCAGCAGGTGAATAGTTCTTTGCAACCGTGGAAAGTTATCCCGCCAGCAAGACTGAATCCAGACCCAAAGCCTTCATCTTACACAGAAAAGCCCAACTCAAGACCAAATTGCTATACCTGAAGACAAGGTGTATTACCCTCCTTGGTCTTTTTTCGAGGCAGGGTCTCACTGCAGCCTCAGCTGACCTGGAAAACTCTAGCTCCAGGCTGGCCTCGAAAGCAGTACTTGGGAGATATGCTCTTAAAATTTCTAACCCTCCTGCCTCCCAGGGCTGGGATTACAGGCACACAAAACCACGCCTGACTGTATGTGGTGCTGGGGAGCCAACCCAAAGCCTTGTGCTTGCTGAACCCTGCATTATTTTTCATTCTCTGAAAACCCATGCCCTGTTCACGCCCATCTTAATCGTGGCCAGCACACCTTCCCCCCCCCCCCACTCTGAACAAGCACGTGGCCAGCCACCTTCCATCCCAACTTTTCGCTTGTTTTTCAAGGCAGGGTCTCACTCTAGTCCAGGCTGACCTCCAACTCAGTGATCCTCCTCCTACCTCTGCCCCTCCCACCCAGTGCTGGGATTAAAGTGTGCACCACCAGCCAACACTGCCCCATCTCAGTGATGCAGGGACGAATGCTCGGAGATTAAACGTGTAGACCAAAATGTAAACATTGCCAAATTGCACTTGTAAGAAATGTTACGCACCAGCGCACAGCACAGGCACTAAGCTGCTTACTGTGGTTTGCCATCAGTAACTGAAAAGAACATCACCCACACAGAATGCACTGTGTCTACAACCACACAAAACCATTACTCTACTCTCCATGGCCTTTCTTTTCTAAATCTACTCGGGAAAATGTAGCTTGCTCGCTTCCATTCCAGGAGTGGAAAAGTAAAATCCGTGGGTGCGCTTAACCAAATACCCCCATTCCCTCCCGTCCAGACTCGGGCATTCCCCACGGAATCTAACTACACCCCGCTCTTACCCGAACAGGCCAAACCTCATACACTGAGAGGGTTCTGACTGGCCCACAGCTGCCCCTTCTCTACCTCAGAGCACACTAGGCTCCAAAGTCTGGGCTCAGGCAGCCAGCAGCTCCCAATCCTGAACCCTCTGCACACCCTCTTGTCACAGCACAGAATGTGTCCTTCATGTCCAAGGCCCGAGTTTTTCTCCCATCTCTACATAACAACAGCATTCTAGAAAGGGCAGACACCCCGGCAAAGAGCGACCTTTTCTTCTGAGCGCTCGACCCTTGAGAGGACCCCGTTCCCTGCACCTCGGGCTCGTGTCTCAGCCCCTGGCAACTCACTTGTTGCACATCAGGAGCACCTCCAGCTCCTTGACGTTGTGGACCAGGAACTTCCGGAAGCCACTGGGCAGCATGTGTTTGGTCTTCTTGTTGCTCCCGTAGCCGATGTTGGGCATCAGGATTTGCCCTTTGAATCTTCTCCGCACCCTGTTGTCAATACCTCTGGGTTTCCGCCAGTTACGCTAAAGAAGCAACACACAGGTGGTTACCCGGCACTGCCACGTCAACTATGGCAGGTGGATGAAATGCCCACGCCACACAGCTAATGCTAGTCTGAGAGGCTTTCAGATGGAACTCTCTGTAGCCCAGGCTAGCTACTCCCATGACCCCCTCGCCTGGGATTCCAGGAGTGAGCTCCTCCTAATGGATGAGGTAAACCTCCTACTTTCTTTCGAGGCAGGGTCTCTAGCCCAGGCAGATCTCGAACTCACTCTATGCCAGGGCTGGCCGGGAACCTCACTCTCTGGCTTCAGCCTCCCGACTGCTGGGATTAAAGGCGAGCCCCACGCCCGGCCTGACTTCTACCGCACTGAGCATGTGTTGTGTGTGCCTGCCATCACTCACTGAGCATGCGCTGTGTGGGTCAGGATCTGTGGCCAGGCCCAGCTAGGAGTTAACTCAGGTGCTCAAGTGCTTTTACCTGCTGAGCCCGCCTCTCCAGCCACACCCTACCTTTGAGCCAGGAAAATAGAAACGGAAGTTCTCGGGCTCAGCAGCACGTACAGAGCAAGGCCCTGGGTTCGAACTGCAGCCCCGTCCACGACCCTCCCGTTCTGAAGCAACGGGCGGGTCTGCACTCGCTCTCAGGATCTGAATCATTTCTCGTCTTTACTGCTTATTTGGAGGTAGAGTCTCGCCACGCGGTCTCAGGGTGGCCCTCCTCCTACCTGTCCTCGGCTGGGACCCCGACACTCCATGTAGCCCAGGCTAGCCCTGAGCGTCTCGCCCCCGCGGGCTGGACTCCTGCCAACAGAGCGCCTCGCACGTCAGAGCCAGGCACGCCGACGTCCGGCCAGCGGGCCATCCTTGGCTACGCGGCCTGAGCCAGCCTGGACTACACGAGCCCCGTCTAGACCGCTCACCACCTACCTTGATCTTGACATATCGGTCTGACTGGTGCCGGATGAACTTCTTGGTCCTCTTCTTGACGATCTTGGGCTTCACCAGAGGCCTGAGGGCAGCCATGACGCCTTAGGAAAGAGCAGAGCGGTTAGCAGGGCGCGGCGCGGAGGGCGGGCGGGCGGGCGGGATGTGGCAGAGGGACTTCCAGTCGCCAGCTACCGAGCAAGCTGGGAATGGAATGGGGGCCTCTGCGGTGCTGTCCCTCCTGCTTCCGGAGCTGGCAGAGCACGGCCGCCCTGCAGGCGCGATCTCAGGAGGGCGCGGGGCCGGGGCGGCGGGGCCGCGGAGCCCGCGCCCCGGCGGATGGAGCACGATGCAGACTCACCGAGCCGGAGATGGCGGCCAGCTCCCGGGCAGCGCCGAGCAAGAGGGAGAGGCGCGCCGCGCAAGGGCTCACGGGACGTAGCCGGGGCCCTGGGGGCGGGACTTCCGGGATCGGGGCGGGACTTCCGGTCCTTCCGGGACCCTGACGACCCTCAGTGTCCGGCGCGCCGACGTTGTGTGAGACCGTGATTTCTGGTAACGAAACTGAAGGTTTTCTTTGGTCTCCTCTCGGCGCCACGTAGATATTCCGAAGTTCTCTCTGAGGTAAGACCTGCTGGACGGGAGCCTACTTCCGCCCAAACTGGAAACCTTCTAGAACGTTTCCGCCCGCGTCGGCGCTCCAACCTCGTGTGACCAGGAGGGAGCAAAGCAGAGACTTGTTTTTGGTTTTCGAGGTAGGGTCTCGCTCTGCCCAGGCTGGCCGGGAATTCGCTCTGTGGTCTCAGGCTGGCCTCGAACTCATGGCGATCCTCCTGCCTCGGCCTCGGCCTCCCGAGTGCTGGGGTTAAAGGCTTGAGCCGGGCTGGAGAGATGGCTCAGCGGTGAAGGCACTTGCCTCCAGTGCCTAAGGCCCCGGGTTCAATTCTCTCTCTCTCTCTCTCTCTCTCTCTCTCTCTCTCTCTCTCTCTCTCTCTCAGCTGCACACCTTCCTGAGTGCCCACTCCAAGAGCTGCCTGAAGCCCGCCAAAGGCATTTCATGAAAGTCTTGAAGGGTCAAGCGGACGGCTCGAGTCAGAGACCCAGGAAGGCATGGGTGCCACAGTGCCTGCTGCATCCCTGGGCTCAAGCTGTCCAGATCCCTGGCCACAGCCCCGAAGCGCAGAATGACATCAGTGGGCCCTAAGTGACAAGAGGAAAACTCCAGTCTGGTTTATTGTGAGAGGGCAGAAGTCAAGAGAGGGAACCCGAGGCTCCGAGGGGCTCCATGCTGTGCTTCCAGGGGAGCTGCCCCAGGCAAGACTCTTTGACACTCCTATTTTGTAGCCCTGGGCCCAGCCCAGGACGGCTGGACAACTCTAGTCGAGGGAGTAGACCTTGTGTGCATCATAGTAGGCACGGGTCATGTAATTCTCGCCCCTTAGGGGCCACCAGCGGTCAGGGTGGTAGATGGCCGGGTAGGCATGGCGCTTGTGGTGAACACAGCTGAAGACCGCCTGGCCCTGATCCCTGGCCACAGAGGGCAGGTAGAGCTGCAGCTTGTCCAGAAGGTGGCCAGGCCAGAAGGAATTGGGCTGGGTGAGCTGAAGCCCGCCAAGCCTCTTTGCCTTCAGCTTGCTGGAAAGGAGAGAGCGCAGGAAGGGTGTCATGGCAGACAGACCGGGCCTGGGGCCTCTTCTCAGCAGAGAACATCACCTAGGACCTACATGAACGCCCAACAGTGTGCAGAGCACTTTGTACCCGAGGTCACCTCACCAGTTGGTACTCAGAGGCCTAGAGATCAAGGTCACACAGTGAGTGAGTGTCTAAGTGCAAGTCTGACCCCAGTCCACTGCCTCTCAGACCCCTCAAGCCTGAGCCATCTTCTTTTCTCTGGAAACCAGCTTTCCTCCTTTTCTCCTCTCTCTCTCTCTCTCTCTCTCTCCTTCCTTACTTCCTTCCTCCTTCCTTTGTAGTCCAGGGAATGGAACTCAGGGCCTTGCACACACTAGACAAGTGCATTACCCCGGAACCACACTCCAGCCCCATCTAGAAGCATTTGAATATGGAGTTTGCAGTCCAGCGTCTGGAGCTGGTTTCACTGTGCTCAGCTCCCCTTCTTCCTCTTTTTAAAAGATATTTTACTTATTTATGAGAGAGAGAGAGAGGCAGATAGCAAGACAGTAGGTGGGCCAGGGCCTCCAGCCACTGCAAGCAAACTCCAGATGCATGTACCACCTTGTGCATCTGTCTTTACACGGGTCCTGGGGAATCAAACCTGGGTTCTTAGCTTTTGCAGGCAAGTGTCTTAACCACTGAGCAATCTCTCCAGCCTTCCTCTTTTTCTTCCTCTTTTTTTTGGTTTTTGTTTTTCAAGGTAGGGTCTCACTCTAGCCCAGGCTGACCTGGAATTCACTATGTAGTCCCAGGCTGGCCTTGAACTCATGGCGATCCTCCTACCTCTGTCTCCTGAGTGCTGGGACTAAAGGCATGTGCCACCACGCCCGGCTTCCCCTCTCTTCCTCTTAACAGATGTGAGACATAGTGAATTCCAGTTCAGCCTGGGCTAGAGCAGGAACCTACCTCAAAAATAAATAAATAAACAGATGTGAGTCTGTGTCAGTTTCTGAGAGGACTAAGTGAGGCACTCCTCTCGGACTGTGGGCACAGAGCAGCACTGCAGCGCTAGGACCCTGCAGTGTGGATCAGTGGCCATAGCTGGGTCATAGCTGGGAGGCCAGGCCTCCCTCCCACCCCTTGCCCTCCTGACACACAGGACCGTTACAGACCTAGTAAAATCCTGGAAATCCTCAAAGTTCATTTTCTTGAGTTTCTTAGATGTTTTCCTATGGGGAAGAGAAAGAGGTGGTTTGTTAGGAAAGGGAATTTCGGGCTAATGGTGCTTTGGGGAGGAGGTGGGGCTAGGGCCAGGGAGCATTACAAGTACAAGATCCTAAAGGAGGATTTCTTCTTGAGATAGGGGCCTGAATCTGTGTCTCCATGTTCTAAGGAGCACCCCATGGGCCTTGACTGGTGGTTGGCCATTGCTCTTGGTTTCCTCCTTTCCTTGGAAGCCTCCAAGGTGGTTAGGACAGAGTTGAGTAAGCATGAGCTACTGAATGGGATTCCCTGACACCCATTTCCCCTGCCAGAGCCCATCCCAGCTCAGCGGACAAGGCTCAGCCTCCACACCTGGGGGCAGGCAGATACCTGCAGTCCTGCCCACCACATCTGCAGCTGGCCTCAGAATCTCTGGGCTTTTTTTTTTTTTTTTTTTTTTTTTTTTTTTTTGTCGTAGGGTCTCACTCCAGCCCAGGCTGACCTGGAACTCACTCTATAGTCCCTGGCTGGCCTTGAACTCACAGCGATCCTACCTCTGCTTTCTGAGTGCTGGGATTATTAAAGGTGTGAGCCATCACATCCAACATCTGGGGTTTTATTCTTGATATGCAGATTGAACCCAGAGCTTTAATACAATCTAAGCACATACTCTACCACTGAGTGACACCCTCAGCATCCTGGCCTCAGGATATTGTAAAGCCAAGAGAGCCAATGTTCCTGCTTCAGCAAGGAGCCTCTCTTTCCCCTTTATAGCTGTGTGACCCTCTCTGTGTGTAGGAATGCTTGTGTCTACTTCACATATTAAGATGCTGAGGCGGGGCTGGAGAGATGGCTCAGCGAGTTAAGGCCTCTCTTTGCCTGCAAAGCTGAATGATTCAGGTTCGGTTCCCCAGCACCCACATAAAGCCAGATACACAAAGTGGTGCATGTATCTGAAGTTCTTTGCAGTGGCTAGAGACCCTGATGAGCCCGTTCTCTCTCCCTCCCTCTCTCCCTCCCTCTCTCCCTCTCTCTCTCTCTCTCTCTCTCTCTGGAAAAAAAAAAAAAGATGCTGAGGCTCAGAGTGCAGTAACTCGTCTGCGTCTGTTTACCTCGAAGCCTGGTTGACTTCCATTTGGCTCTATCTACTTCAACCTGCCTCAGCATTCTGGCCACAACACCTGAGCGGGCAGCTGGGC
This sequence comes from Zapus hudsonius, assembly GCA_004024765.1. NCBI lineage: Eukaryota > Metazoa > Chordata > Mammalia > Rodentia > Dipodidae > Zapus > Zapus hudsonius. Next base: position 20,549 of record PVHP010022661.1, read on the forward strand.
AGGTCCTGGCCCCTCTTCCAGCCAGGCTTACCTCATCCCTCTGCAAGGATGCCTTCTACCATTGCCACTAATGTTGCCCATGGTTGTCACCTGATGCTTGTTCCAAATCCAGGCAGTCCAAGCTTTGGATCTCCAAAGGAGGCCACTTCGTTAGCGCCTGGGCTGGGCTAAGGGTCTGGACCAGGCCCCGGCAGCATTTGCATTTTCCAGAGGCTGCCTCAGGCGTGCCAGCTGCAATGTGGCAAGGCAGAGAGGAAAATGCCCCCTGTCCTTTGCAAGGTCTCCCCTTTGGACCTTATTCGGGAGCCTTGTGATCGTGTGGGCCTCTGATCAGGAGCTTAGCTGTATGGGTGCCCCAACAAGAGACCTTGATTCTCAGGCATGCCCCAGGCACCAACTATCTGAGGTGACTAGTTCGATGAGATACCCTGGCGCAATCTGACACCCCATGCATGGCAGCTATTGCAGCCGCTGCAACTGAAGGGACAGTGACAGGGCAGGAGCGAGGAGAAAGCAGACGGACTTCTTAGTCTTGTAGACATGCTGGGTCCTGAGCACAGATAGACCCTGGGTGATCTTCACATCCACGTAGTATCCCCCAGGCTGCCGGATCGGGCGCACTTGTTCGTTCAGGGAGATGATCTTGTCTCCTGGGTATAGCAATGCTTCAAGCAGCAAAAAAAAAAATAATGATAAATAATAAATCAATCAATCAAAGCCTCCTCCTTGGCATATAGTTCAGTATTAGGAAAGGACTGGCCCGGCCCCCCTTACGGCACCCTGCTTACTGGTGGACAGAGGAGAAAGATGGATTTGTAACCGGTCAGCAAAAGCTCCAGCCAGAAGTCCCAGACTGGCCTTGAACTCACAGCGATCCTCCTACCTCTGCCTCCCAAGTGCTGGGATTAAAGATGTGCGGACCTGGAACTCACTCTGTAGTCTAGGCTGGCCTTAAACTCAAAGCAATCCTCCTACCTCAGCCTCTGGGTGTTGGGATTGTAAGCGTGAGTCGCTGTGCTAGGCGCTTTTTCATTTTTTAATTAGGGGTGGAACCTAGGGCCTCATGTATGCTAGCAAGCGCTCTGCCACTGAGCTCCAGACCTTTATTAGAACTTTTGTTGTTTTCACCAGACCTGGTGGAGCACACTTTTAATCCCAGCATTTAGGAGGAAGAGTGTTGTAGTCAGCTGTTGGGATGAACATCCAAACCAGACACAGTTTATGGAAGGAAATGGTTTACAAGTTTACAGATCCAGGGGGAAGTTCCATCCGTGGCGGAAGAAAATGCTTTCATATATCCAAACAGAGAAAAAAACTGCAGCAGGCACAAAATGGCAGCAACAGCAGAGCTCAGTCCTGTCTGCACACCTTTCGGCTGGAAAATCACACCTGAGGGCTGGACCCCACGATTCATCCCCAGTGACACCTTCTCCAGACAAGGCCACTAGAGATCTAAGTTACAAGTTTAAAGCACCCAAGTCTCTGGGGACATGCATTCCTATTCAAGTTACCACAGTGCCATTTATCAGATGACTGAGGAGTGGTCATCTTCCTTCTGGCAAGGTTCCTTCAGGAAAAAACTTTGCCTCCCTCTGCCCCAATATAACTTCCTACTTTGTGAGTTTCAAGACCAAAGAAGGTGCGCTCCTTCCATTGCTAAAATGATCTGTTCCCAGGTTTGGGATGTGGCATTGTCCATGTACGTGGGGGACAGGACATTACTCCACATACACACCACCCAGGGGAACAGAGAGCCCAGGCACATATGAAAACACTGTCCTCTGGAGCAGGGCTCTCAGGAATGAGTCCCGAGCCAAGGACTCCGCAGATTCGTCTCCTGGTTTACTGCTCTGCCTGTGTGATGGTGAGGTTTGTTGTCAACTTGATCTTTGTAATTATCTTGGGTGGGTCTCTGAGGATGGTCACAGGAAGGCTCCTCTCAGCAAGGGGCAGGATGTAAGGAATTTCAGGAGAGCTACAAGTAAACATCCTTTCCTGTGTGGGCAGTGCAGGAAGGAAATTCCAGAGACTCAGGAAGCCATTAAGTCTGGGATAGGGTTGCAAGACCTCTCCCTAAGGCTATATAAAAGGGAAGGAGATTTCTCTCCCTTCCACATCCTGCCTGTTTTCCTTGTATGTGTGGTGTCGGTGATGGGTTTCTCTCTCTGCTTAAACCTGTGAAAGGGGACTAGCGTCTTTCACCATTATGGAACTTCCCCTAGATATGTAGCTTCAAAAAGTCTTTTCCTCCCATAAACTGTGACTGGTTTAGAGATTCATCCCAACCACGCGTGGCTGCTTGCTACAGAAGAATCTAGAAACAGGACTGGCCTAGAGAGGTTGTTCTGGGAGCAATTATAATTTCTGGCAAACCACCCTTTTTGAATTTGGGATCGTCCTTCATGCTTGACCTCGGGGCTTGGACTCTGTCCTCAGAGCTTCCTTGTCACCAAGCTGAGGAACCCAGGCCTCCAGGCCCGTGTTCTAGAAACCCACTTAGCAGAAAGTCAGCCAGGCTGTCCTCCTCTCTTGCCCCTTCTCTGCCCAGATGTGCACCACAGGCCACAGCAGCTGGCTAGGGAAAGACCAGCATCAAGCCAGCCCCAGTAGGTCAGGCCTGAAGCTCCTTCCCCATGCCAGCCGCTGAGCCCTACCTCTCATGAGGATGTCCTTTGTCAAGGGAAGGCCATAGGCTTGGCAGATCTCCCAGCATTGCAAGTAGATCAGGAAGTCGTCCCTGCGGGCCTTGTTGACCATGTCTTCCATCTCTCCGCTAATAGTGGACGGCAAGCAGTGCTCATCAAAGGGCTTTTCTCCGCAGCGCACCAGCCGGCAGCACTCAGTGAACTGGATGGAGGGGAGGGATTGCTGCGGGGAGAAGAGGTGCTCAGCCATCTCTCTGGGCTGGTGACTTGCCTCTTGCAGGAAGGCAGGCAGCACCTCCTCTTCTCCCTTGCAGAGTTGGTAGGTGGCCTAGAGGTTCCTGCTGACAGGTGACATTCAGATTTAGCTCCAGGGGATTCTCAAGGAGGCATAGCCACTGTGTGACCTTGAAATGGAAGTCAGACGATGCTAAGGAATGGGAGTGTGCAGCCACTGTCTCTTGCTTGTTTATCTTGGATTTTTGAGACAGGGTCTTGTTATGTAGCACAGTCTGGCCTGAAACTTGCATCAGCCTCCCAAACATTGGGCTTTTTTTTTTGCAAATATCCTCTTACTATAGAGCGGAAGGCCTGGGTCTGAGCAGGGGGCAGCCAGCAAGAGGAGTTCATGCCCAGGCTCCAACCCAAGCCCATGCCCTCCCTCCTCGGGTGCTGGAATACCTTGGAACACCGACGCCTCTCGCGGTATCGCTTGCCCACATCCTCCATTTCCTCCAGCGTCATGGGCCGCCACTCAGTCTGCGTGTCAACCTCAGGCACCGTCAACAGGTCCATCTTAGGAACCTGTGAGGTCAAGTCCACCTTTGGTGTTGTGAGTGGACTTTTGGAGGCCGCTTTTTGCTTAGCCAAGATGTAATCTAGATTCAGAGAGAAGAGCCGAAGGAAGGAGGGACTAAGAGAGCACCCAAACTGTGGAGTCCACAACCCAGTGTCACTGAGCAGGCACCAAAGCACCCCTCAGCTCCCTTACCACCTGTCCAGCCAGAGCCTACTTGAGAGGCTCTCCCCTTCATCATTACGAAGACCCCTCACCTGTGACCCCACCGGCCTCCTTGTTCCCTTTCTCATCCTATTTCCACCAAATGGCAAATCTGACCTTTATAGAACATGAAACAGGGCTGGGGAGAGAGTCAGTATAGTGCTCGCTGTGCAAGCATGGAGACCTCAGTTCAGTCCCCAATATCCGTGTAATGCTAGGCATGGTATCACATGCCTGCCATCCCCGGGAGGGAGGCAGAAACAAGCAGATCACTGGAGCCCACTGCTCAGCTAGTCTCGTCCAAGTGGTGTGCATCAGGCCAATGAAAGACCATCTCAGAAAGAGGTGGACTCATGCCTTTAATCCCAGCACTCAGGAGGCAGAGGTAGGAGGATCACGGTGAGTTCCAGGCCAGCCTGAGACTCCATAGTGAATTCCAGGTCAGCCAGGGCTAGAGCGAGACCCTACCTCGAAAAACAAAAAAGAGGTGGATGAAATGCCAGAGTCTAACACTGTTCTCTGGCCTCTCCTACACATAAACACGTGTGCACATGTACCCACGCACACATACAGATACACACTAATGTTTACCTCTTATCCTTTATATATTTGATATCTATATCTAAACCAGATTATTTCATGCTCCTGGTTTCCCATGACTTACTAAAACCAGAGTTCTTTCCCTGGACCACATGGCCCAGGGTCTCATGCATCCTACCCAGGCTGGCCCCAAACTTGATATGCAGCCTTGAATTTCTGATCCTCCTGCCAGATTTCAGCATGCACCAACATGTCTGTTTTATGGGGTACTGGGATTGAGCCCAGGGCATGCTAGGCAAGCAACCGAGGTCTATTCCCAGTCCCAACTTAAAAAGTATATATGAAGGCTGGAGAGATGGCTCAGCGGTTAAGGCACTTGCCTCTAGTACATAAGGCCTCCGGTTCAATTCCCCAGTACCCACATAAGCCAGACCCACAAGGTGGTGGCCCTGGTGCGCTCTCTCTCTCTCTCTCTCTCTCTCTCTCTCTTTTTCTCTCTCCTTGAAAAATGAATAAATAAAATATTTATAAAAGTATGTATGAGAGAGTATGAGAGAGAGAGAGGAAGGCACACACACACACACACACATAGGGAGGGGGGAATAGGCATGCAGGGCCTCCAGCCACTTCAAATGAACTCCAGACAAGTATGCCACCTCTTGTATCTGGCTTTACATAAATACTGGGGAATCAAAGCCAGGTCAGTAGACTTTGTAGGCAAGTGCCTTATCCACTGAGCCATCTCTCCAGCCACCAACTTTTTTATATTAATAATTAGTGATAGTCTAAGGAAAGAGGCTGTGCCTCTTTCATCTTTTTTTGTTTTGTTTGTTTTTCGAGGTAGCATCTTACTCTAGCCCAGGCTGATCTGGAGTTCATTAGGGTGGCCTTGAACTCTCAGTGATCCTCATACCTCTGACTCCTGAGCGCTGGGATTTAAGGCGTGGCCTCATTCATCTTTGAATGGAAACAGGGCAACTAAAGCCCTTGAGAATATGTCTGTCCTCTAGTTGACCTCTGGGCCTGGAAATTCCAGAGATTAGCCAAACTCTAGCCGACCAGAGAAGGAGGAGCCACCGCGATGTGAGCGCCCAGGCTGGCTCCCAGAGTGGGGAGGACACGCACACTCCCTGGCAGTGGGCAGAGCGCTCCTTTGCTGGGTCAGTGACCACCGCTTGTAGGTGTTGGCCAGGACATCAGTGGTGATTGCATTCTGCTTCCCAAGAGAGCCGAGGTAAATCACTATGTCCTCCATCTCCTGGTTCTTCAGTGGGATTCCAGTCTGAGGAGAGATGAGAAGCCAGTGAAGGACACCCTGCCTGCTCACCAGGCCATAGGAACACAGCACCCTTACAGAAGCCCGAGCAAACACTGCACTTCCTCTCCCTCTCCCTTCGCCCAGGCAGTTGCCTTCTCGGTCCTTCCAAACCTGGACCGGACACGCTGCCATCTGAATGGCCACTAGGCTGCCATCCCATTTGTGCCATGCTTACAGACAGTTCCCATGCTGGGATAGAAGAATGATGTCACACATCCATCGTCCTTATCCATGAGAGAGAGAGGAGGGAGAAAGGGAGCAAGGAGCAGAAGATACAGGCAACAACTTTCTAATTTTTTAACATTTTATTGCGCTTCCATGATTATAGACCATAAACCATTATGATTCCCCTCCCCCATATCTCTTCCCCCTCTCAATTAGTCTCTGTTTTGTTTCAGTGTCGTCGTCTTTTCCTCCCATTATGTGTGGGTATAACTTACTAACTTTTTAAAAAAGCATCTTGTATTTGAGATAAATAAAAGTTGTGTTTTTCTGTTTGTGGTCCTGGGATTGAATCCAGGGTTTCATACAGTAGGTAAGCACCCTACCATGGAGCTCTATTTCCAGTTGAAGATACATAAAGGTAATTCATCTAGGCCAGCAAACTTTCTCCAGAAGAGGTCAGGTACTAAATGTTTTAGGTTTTGCGAGCCATTGTAGCATGAAAGCACCTATAGATAATTCATAGATGAACAAGTGTGGCTGTATCCAACAAAATTTTTAAAAATATTTATTTATGGGCTGGAGAGATGGCTCAGCGGTTAAGGCACTTGCCTCCAGCGCCTAAGGTCCTGGGTTCAATTCCCCAGGTCCCATGTAAGCCAGACCCACAAGGTGGTGGCCCTGGTGCATTCTCTCTCTCTCTCTCTCTCTCTCTCTCTCTCTCTCTCTCTCTGCTTAAAAATGAATAAATAAAATATAAAATATTTTTAAAAATATTTATTTATTTGTAAGGAGAGAGAGAGAGATATTGAGGAGAGAGAAAGATGCACCAGGGCCTCTAACCACTGCAAACAAACTCCAGATGCATGTGCCACTTTGTGCATCTGGCTTATGTGGGTAACTGGGGAACTGAACCCAGGTCCTCAGACTCTGGAGGCAAGTGCCTTAACCACTGAGCAATCTCTCCAGCCTGGAACAAAATTTTATTTTTAAAAACACACACACACACACAATGGAGCCAGGCACGGAGGTACACACCTTTAATCCCAACACTCGAGAGGCAGAAGTTGGAGGACCACTGTGCATTCAAGATCAGCCTGGGACTACAGAGTGAGCTCCATGTCAGCCTGGCCTAGAGTGAGGCCCTACCTCAAAAGTAAATAAATGGGCTGAAGAGATGGCTTAGAAGTTAAGGCATTTGCCTATAATGCAGAAGGACCCAAGTTCAATTCCCAGCGCCCATATAAAGCCAGGTGCACAAGGTGGTGCATGCGTCTGGAGTTTGTTTGCAGTGACTGGAGGCTTTGGCACACCCATTCTCTCTCTGTGCCTCTCTCTCTCTCTCTCTCTCTCAAATAAATAAATAAAATATTTTAAAAAGTAAATAAATAGATAGATAATAAACACAACCAGAAGCAGATTGGAGTTGACTTATGGGCATAGTCTCCCTACTAGAACCTTCTGTGATGATGGATGGAAATGTTCTACATCTGGGTGCTCCAATAAAGGTCTTGTCACGTGTGGCTTTTTTGTGGTTGGTGTTCTTGTTGTTTTTATGGTTCCAGGATCAAACTCGGGGCCTGTGCATGCTAGGCATATGCTACCACTGAGCAAACCCCAGGCCCACATAGAACCTTTGAGCACTTGAAACGTGACTGGCATGACTGAGGGATGAACTTTCTTGTTTTTATTTTTATGTCGTTTTGAGGTAGGGTCTAGCTCTGGCCCAGGCTGACATGGAAGTCACTCTGTAGTCCCAGGCTGGCCTTGAACTCACAGTGACCCTCCTACCTCCATCTCCCGAGTGCTGGGATCAAGGGCGTGCACTGCCACACGAGATTTTACGTATTTAAGATCCACTTACAGGGCTGGGGATGTGGTCAGTCAGTAGAACGCTTGCCTAGCATGTGCAAAGCCTTAGGTTAGATTTTAGCATTGCATCAAACCAGGCATGGTGCACATGGGAAGCAGAGGCAGGAGGATCACAAGTTCGAG
>PVHP010022662.1:0-20863 GCA_004024765.1 Zapus hudsonius
TTTTTAAGTTCTATAATAGTAGCTGTCTTTGAACATTTCCATGTAACTTGCCTTTCCTTTTTCAATTTGAAGTACAATATTTCCAGATATGCACCTCTATAAAGCTAACACATCATGGTACTCTAGTTTTCTTCTCCATCAGTAACTTTCCTATCATACTCAGTTACCAAGTTCCTCTTTAAGAAAAAAAATAATAATGTAGTCAGTAGTGCAAGTTTACCCACTTACTTGAAAATCAGGCTCTGTGCTTTCCACTTCACACATCATCACCAACAATAAAAATCCCAGATCAGAATACTGTTGGCTGCATTTCGACACTGCATTAGGTAGAATAAAACTAACCTTGTGGAAGTTCACAGATGAGTACTGATGATAATAGTGTGATTGTTTTTTTCTTCTGTGAAATAAGTAGACCTGATTTCTAGGGCTCACCTGGCTGAAAAAGTGCACTGAAGAAGTGGTATTTGGAGTCTGAAAGGAGACTTCTCTGATCATTTCTACTTTTCACATAATACACTTTTTTTTCAAGATGATAGAATCTGTGATGCTCTTAGTAGTCACAGAGAATTTTTGTTTATAAAAAGTATTAAAACATATCAACCATCCTCATGAGTTCCAAACTTCATTCCTTTTATTATAATTAATAAGGCAAGGCTTTCTGTGACCATCTCATTCACTATGCTTCATTTTTTTTACAGAGCCAAAAAAATTCTTTCTATTATTAATGTTGCTTCAAATAAATGTCTATTTAAATCTGCCCATGGAAGCAAGAACATATTTTTGGAGGTAGCTATAAGGGAATATTCATGATTTATATTTATACTGTCATCCCAAACATAATATGAGGCCATGAATTAAGCAATCACAGGAAGCAGGGAAAGATGATAGAAAGCAGTAGGGGAGAATGTTAGTAGAAAATTAAGGCAGAAAATTAAAGAAATAGAAGCTAGGACTTCATTATGTACATAATTAATAGTAGCAAAGAGGAAGTGAATGTTTCATTTAACTTTCTGTAATTAATATGAAAATCACAAATAATTAGATAGCTTTCTGGTCGATTATTTTTAATTTGGTAATTGATACTGTTTGTATACAGCACAATGAAGAGTTGCTTAAGTAATAAAACTAAAAGTCAATATCGATCATTTAGCTAATATATATATATATGTAGTTATATGCACATGTGCACACATACACATACACATATATGCATAATTCTCCTTGAGGTATTTGCAAACTAATACAGTCTGGCACACAGTTATGCAGATTTTCAAGGTAAGGTAAAATTAACAAGGAAATTGCATAAAAATATAGGTCTTAAATGCATGGATCACTAGAGAATTAATACTTCCTATTATATTTTGGAGAAACAATTATGTCTTTGGTAGAGAAAGGAATATACGCAATTTCCTTTAGCAAACTATGAAAAATTTAGTATCTTTAACGGACATCTTGAGATATGAATGACATGTGTGGGCAGGGTGTATTGTAACACTGTACAAAGAAAGCGCTTCACAGTGAGCTTTAGCTTGGCTTCCTGTTCCATTCAAATTTGATCAAGCAGCTTTCTGCTCCTGATGGTACATCATGAAGGAATGGATTCTAAAACCATGAGACAAAATAAATATTTCTTCTCCTCAGTTTATTATTGTTATGTATCTGGTTGCAATCAGAAAACAATAAATATAGGGAACTGGTGCCAGTAAGTGGGGCTACCACTGCTGTGATATAAAAAAGACTGTTTGGATTATAAAGCCTTGAGATCTGGTTTGTGAAAGAAATGTAGAAGAATTCATTACTGTCAACTAAAGATGTGTTTGCTATAAGCAAAACTTAATGGACTATTCTGGTAGGCATGTGGAAGAGGATATTGCAGAGAGAAATCCAAACAATAAAAACTGGACTCATGAGATTCCCAATCGGAATAATGACTGTCAAGAATTGGGCTAGAGGTCATTTGTGTTACATTCTGATAAAAAAAAAATAAGGCTGCATGCCTCACAAGTCCTGAAAATAGAAGTAAGGTTAAATTCAAGATTAATAGACTAGATTGTTTGGTAGAAAAAATTCAAAGTCCACATTACATTCAGCCTATATAGCGTGGTTATCTTTCTCACTATAGTTACCAAGATTTAAAATGATAAAAAGCAGAAAATCATGCAGAGAAATATGAAAATGTACAGTTTAGTGAGGAAAGCAGTTTGAACATGGTTAAAGTTGAGGATTGCTCTGTGCTGACAAAATGGCCAAAGTCAGATTTGCACTGTTAAGGAGAAGCCTCTGCCTGACACTGAGACAGGAGGCAAGGTATCTTGAGAGCGAATTCTGCACATCAAGAGCTGCAGCATGTAACTTTCATTTGAAAACAAAATGCTTGAACAGAAACAGCCTGCATCCTGCTTGAGCAGGGCCCCCTAAGGGAGTGTTTTCCTGAGTTTAGCTTTACAAGTACAGAAACCACCCCAGTTTGATCCCAGGGGAGAGACTCCATCTCAAGCAGTCAGCTCTTGCTGTCATCTTGGTGGTACTAGTCTGACAGAGCTGCAAGTAAGAGTCAGGAATTCAGAAAGGCTTGCCTCCAGGTTTCAGAAAGCAACTGAGTCATGTAAAATGTAGCAGGTTGCATGCATGGGTCTCCTGAATACGATGTGTATGGAACTGTGATGGTAAAGCCAAAGTTGCAATAGAGAACTTGGAATAAGGAGATGACAGAAACAGCTACAGGCAATGGAGCAGGAGGAGCAGGGCCCCCATGATTCCAGCAGGAACCCTAGATGCCAGGCATGGGCTGCAAGGTTTGGTTTTACCCTTGCTGGGTTTCAGTCTTGACTGAATGTTCCTTGCAATCTTATTGACTTTCCCATTCAAAAAGGGAATATTTACTCTATGTCATGGTTGTAACTGTATAACTTGTTTCTTTTAAATAGTATTTTATAGGGGCTCACATATGAGCTAGTGCCTTGAATCTTGGAAGAGATTGTGGACTTCTGAGCAGTGTTGAAGCCATTGTGACTATGGAAATTTTGGAAGTGGAACTAAATGTATTTTGAATTATGAGGTGTCTGTAAGCTCATGGGGCCCAGTTGCGGAATGTTGTGGCTCAGATATGAAATGTCCTCCAGAAACTCATGTGTTTGAATGCTTGGTCCCCAGCTGTGGGGAGTGGTTCTTGAGGTATTATAGTTTGGTCCCTAGTCTTTTTAAAAAATAAATTCATTTTCAAGCAGAGAGAGAGAGAGAGAGAGAGAGAGAGAGAGAGAGAGAGAGAGAGAGAGAGAGAGAGAGAGAGAGAGAACCAAGGCCACCAACTTGTGGGTCTGCTTATGTGGGACCTGGAGAATTGAACCAGGGCCGTAGGCACTGGAGGCAAGTGCCTTAACCGCTGAGCCATCTCTCCAGCCCAAGTCCCTAGTCTTATCTTCACTCTATTTCCTGATTCTCCCAAGTCTGAATAAGCAACTTCAATCTCTAACCACCCCAGGCTTCAAGTCTTTCCCATTGCCATTCCTTTCCCTTCATGTTGGATTTACTATACCTCCACAACATGAGCCAAAATAAATATTTACACGCTTCAAAAGAACTACAAATATTTTTTCATGGTATATTATGATCATTATGCATTAACAAATAAGGAGATTAATGTGATTTATCTGGAAAAATAATGTTTCCTTGGAAATATTCTATGGAGTCTTCTGAGAGCATTAATATCTGGATTTGCAGGTTCTGTACCAGACAAAGACACTCATTTAACAAAAGTAAGAAAATATTGGAATCCTGCATCTCTGCTAAATTATGAGCTGAATTCTCCCAAGACAAGTATATTTTTAGAATACTTTTTCATATCACCCTAAAGGTTAATGTGGCAACTTCTGTGAAAACAATTTAGACAGTAAAATTATCTGTTTTTCCTGCAAAAAATTTTCCAATATATTTTTTTCTAGGGTGAATAGGAATCAGAAAAATTCCTAGACTTGTGTGAGAACAAAATCTTTAGGTGTACAATTGGTGATTATTTTCCATAGTTTATTTTTTTATACTGGTATTTTTTCTTTGTTTTTCATCTATAAAGTAGTGAGAAAATAGAAAAAACAGCTGTTTTTGAGTTCTTACTTGGGGACATGATAGCATTGAGGGAGTACTCTAGTACATGAAGTGAAACTAGTCAGTTCCATAAAATAGTCTGCATGTGAATTCTTTAGGAAGTATTTAGTAGGAATTTTGTTAAAGCGATGTTGAATGTGTTTCTAATCATAATACAGCATGCATGCCTAAATGGTGTACATTGAATTTAGGAATGTCCTCTGGATTCTGATCCACTTTAAAGTTTAATTTCTCTCCCTTCCTTGTGTTGTCCCCAGGAAACAATAGATCTTGGTCAGTTGTGACTTCTAGTGTAGCAGTCAAGGGTAGCAGTTTTCTGAGGTCAGTATATATTGATCTTTCATATATCTCTCAATTCACACTTTTCTTTATTTCATTGCTTAGGTCCATGGGGTAGAAGCTCAAACAATCTCACCTATGCAGATATCTTTAACTAATTTGGGCCGTTTTAAATTCATGGCAAACACTCTGCTCCTATTCCTCAACAGAGAAAATTCTTTTTGCTTCTTCTTCAAACATGTTTTTAAGTAATTTATTTGGTAAAAAAAGAAAATGATCCATTTCAAAAATTTACTGGGAAAATCATAAAACTAGGTCTCTATTAGTAGTAATAGAAACCAAAAGTAACTGATTAAAGACTTAACTATAAGATGTAAAACTGAAAAAAGAGAACCACTTGAGAACACAGAAGAAATAATTCAGGATATCATAGCTGGAATCATATCAAACCAAAAAGTTTTGCAAGCACAGGAAACAGGAAAGAGAAGATAATAATGATTATATATCTGACAAGGGATTAATATTAACAATATATAAAGACCAAGCAGAATGCAACAGGAAAAAACAACCTGATGGAAAAAAAACAATAGACATTTCTCAAAAGAGGACACACAAGTGGTCAGCAGACGAATGAAACAAAACAAAAAATAAACAAAAAAGAAATCTCATCATAACTGATCATCAGGCCAAAGCAAAATATAAGCACAATGATACTGCCTTACCTAGATGAGAATGGTTGTCATCAAAAAGAGTAAAGATAGTGGTGCTTGAAAGGTTATGGAGAAAAGTGAATATTTACATACTGTAGTGAAAATATAAATTAATACAGCCATTAAGAAAAATTGTCAAAAGCATCCTAACAGAACTACCATATGATTCAACAATACCATTTCTCCAATGGGAATCAAATGAAGACAACTGAACTATCACTGCCATTGTATAACTATTCATAATAGACATGAAATGCAATTTCCCAATGCCCATCCACTGATAATTGGATAAAAACACACTATAAATAGACAAGATGGTATAGTATTCATGTATTAGTGGAGTGGTTTGATTCAGGTGTTCCCCATAATCTTAATGTGTTGTGAATGCTTGATCCCCAGCTGATGGTAGTTTTGGAATTGAAACTTTGTTGGAGTTGTGTTGTTGGGGGCGGGCTTCTGGAGGTTATAGCCAGCTTCCCTGTGACAGTTTTTGGCATACCTTTCTGCTGCTCTTTGTAGTGCTATGGCAGAGATGATGTCCACCCTCTGCTTATGCCATTGTTTTCCCTGTCAAGATGGATCTTTCCCTAAAGTCTGTCAGCCAAAATACACCCATTCCTCTGCAACCTGCTTTTGGTTGGGTTCTTTTTTGTGCAGCAATGAGAAGCTGACTAGAACAATAAGAAAGGCTGAAATCCCATGATTTTTGACATTTGGATAGAAACGATTACCATGGCAAGTGAAGCAAGAAACACAAGGATTTCATGACTTTATTGAATCTAAAAACAGCTGACCTCAGAAGTTTAGATTGCTGATTATCTGGGGCTGTAGAGCATTGGAAGGTGGGAGAATGGTGAAGTTATTCAATCAGCATTGTTATAGTTACATGCTAGTATTTCAGTTATACTATTAATACAGAGTAGGGTAAATATTGACTATAATGGGCAGACTATTATATTTAAAGAAGATTTTGATTATTTTTATCAAGAAAATTTATAATGTTTGTGGCAAAAAACAGATATGTTTACATGGATTCTATGAGGAGCAATGTATACACTTATTGGAGCATCATATTCTTGCTACTGCTATATCCACTTTACATTGTTATGAATTAGTACAAATAAATTTAAGAGTAGGCAAATGTGGTGGTTGTAGCCCATAATCCTAGTAATTGGGCCACTGAGACAGGGAAGGATCAAGAGTTTAGAATCCAGGCTAGCATAGGTTACTGAACATATGCTTTCTCAAAAATTGGTTATTATTTAAAATTTTCTAAAGTTAAAAGTGTTATTTTGCAATTGTGAGTTAGAGTTTTTTTAATATACAGTTGTAATTTTAAACCTGTGTTTATCCAATTTAGCAAATATATTGGGTACTATATTTAAGCTGGATGTAAAATATTTTTGCAAACCATATCATTAAAAATATCATTTTAGGGGCTGGAGGCATGACTCAGCAGTTAAGGCATTTGCCTGAAAAGCCTAATGACTTCAGTTTGATTCCCCAGTACCCACAGAGAGCCAGATAGATGTACAGGGTGGTGCTTGTGTCTGGAGTTCATTTGCAGTGCTTGAGTCCCTGTTGCGACCTTCCCCCCTTTCTCTCTGCTTGCAAATAAATAAAATAAAATGTTAATTTTAAAGAAGAAAAATAAATTTAAAATAATTTTAAAAAAGAAAAAATATATATCATTTTAAGCCAGGCATGGTGGCTGGAATTCACTACTGCTGTAGTCAGCCACACACACTGGGATGAATCTCCACACCGGACACAGTTTTGGGAGGAAAATATTTTTGAAATAACATATCCAGGGAAAGATTCAGAATGGTGAAGGAGGCTGGAGACAAATTTTTAACACATGTTTGAATCTATTGGGGGACATTCAGTCAAACTACCACAACTACATAGTCTCAGGGTGGCCTGGAACTCATGGTGATCCTCCTAACTTGGCCTCCTGAGTACCTCCAGGGTTGGTCTTCATCACCCTGGCACAGGTTGTCAGGCTCCCTGTGGAAGCAGCACTCTTGATTATCTCATCAATTCCTCTGGGATTTCATCTGGGCCCAGGCTGACATGGGAGGGGTGCTTCATATCCTGCCAGGGACTGAGATATCACTTCTGATCTTGTTAGTAGAATTAGGTTGTCCTAGGTTCTCATTGCCTTCTGAAAAACAATACAAACTCTCCAAGGGAGAGTGGCATCTGCATAAGTCAAATGGGATATGCATTGTTAGTTTGGAGAGATATGATGGGTGTAGCCTCTCTTTAGGCCCAAGGTAAGCTTCTCCTTAGAGTCCAAATTCTTGTTCTCCATAGGAGTTTGCATTTGATCTCAGTTCCAGTGATGGGTTCCTTGCCACTGATCAGACCCCTTAGCCAATCAGGTAGCCCTTGGTTACCCACCTAGGTTGGGTGCAACTATTGCACAGGTATGTACATCTTGTCATGCTGGTTGTGGTGGCATCCCCTTCTATTTTATCTATGAATCATTTACTAAGTACATGGTTTGCAATTATTTCCTCCCATTCTCTAAATGACCACTTCATTTGGGTGATAGTTTCTTTTTTCTGTCTATTTTTGTTGTTATTAATATTGTGCTTCAGACAATCCCATATGTACTTTGAATCTTAGGAGAATTTTGGAGGGCATTTGCATAGATGTAATGATGATGAAGAATTATTGAGGAAGTGAGTGTCTACAGGGAAGGCAGCAGCTATCCATGGCAGAGTCCACCTGGAGAGGCATCCTGGAGGATACTGACCCGTTTCCATTTGTTCTAGGATCTAGAGTGCTCTGCAAGCTTTCTACTATTCTTGATGCTCTACAGTTCATCTCCCCAACCCTAAATTCTTGTCAGTAAATAATTTTTTTTGCAATAGTTAATCTTACTTTTGTTGTTACAATTAAAAACTTTACTGAGCCGGGTATGGTAAAACGCACCTTTAATCCAAGCACTTGGGAGGCAGAGGTAAAAGGATTGCCTCGTGTTCTAGGCCACCCTCTGAGATTACATAGTGAATTCCAGGTCAGCCTGGGCTAGAGTGAAACCCTACCTTGAAAAACTTTAAAAAAAGAAAAAGCCTTGACTTCACAGCCATTTCTCAAATTTTAATGATGGCATCTTAAATTTAAGATTTGTAGAAATTGTTAGTTATGTGTTAGAACTGTGTAATATGCACTGTTAATCTAGGAAGAAAATTTAAAGTTCTGAAAAACCATCAATATTTTTTGCTTCATAAATGTAGTCCTGGTAGGACTATACAATATGTTATTGAACAGGACTAAATTCCCTGTCTCAAATAACTTTGTATAAGCATCTACTCATATTTGTCACAGAGCTGAACATGAGTAAAGTATTACAGTTTTCACTATAAAATTTGAAGTGCATGATAAAGGCATATATTATATTACTCATAATAATGTGAAGGGATTAAATTGAGGCATTGTATAGTTATAATCAAGGGAATGCACTCCATAGAACTGTCAAAAAATAAAAAGAAGTATCTTCTTCTGTCCAAATTACAAGCAGTGGAAAATGAGAAAAGATGTAACAATAGCCTTAATAGTGACAGCCTACAGGCAGACTAAGTATAGTGTGGATCAGAAAAGTAAAAGATGAACAATTTAGTAGTCTGCATCTATTTTTATAACTTCCGTATATTATGAGAGAGCCAATATGTTCAGCATCTTGGGAGTTACATTGAATAAATCAAGATATTTATGGACTGGATAGTATTTTGTACACAGGCAGTAGGTATTAAGGATACACCACAAAAGGCCACCAATGCTACTCTGAATAGTTTTTTTTTTCAATAGTGTCTGTGTGTTAGCAAACATTTTTCTGCTTGCCATGTGCTTCCCTTTCCTAGGGCTGCCCTACTGATTATGCAAACTCTGTTGTGGGTCCACAGATTACTTGGGGGGGTCACTTCACATCAACCCCCTATTCATCCACAGAGCTGAGCGGACAGATTCTTGGGACAGCAGTGAGTATGTGAGAGGAAAAACTCTTGGGAAGCAGTTTCAGTGAACAGCTTGTTTATTAGGTCGGTGAAGGTGCTTTTATGCAGAAGGGAGAAAGAGAGGCAGGGATATAAGGGGCAAGGGGATTGGTGGGGGCAGGGTGGCCTGTGGATGTCTCATGAAAGGATTGGCAGGGGCCAGCTTCATAGATAAACTGGAAGGATTTTCTCAGCCCAGAGTGGCAGGAGCTACAAGACTTTAGGCTTGTAACAGATGGTGGTGGCTGTAGATGGGCTGTGACCTTCAAACTTTCTCATTGCCCAGGCTTGTTTTTACCTTATAGCTGAATTATGTGAGCCCCTGTAAACCCAGGCCTTGAAATTCCTGGACTTATCAGGGCTTGCTGTGGCCAGTTAGGAGGCTGGAAGTTGGGGAGGGAAGGAGCCAAACTCCTGCTGGTCTCAGAATGAGATTATCCGGGTTCCAGGCCAGTATCAACTTCCCTTTAACCCTGTGTCTTCCATGCCTCTCAGCTATCTCAGAGAAAAGCAAATGTATTGAGCTGTTCAGGTACAACCAGGCTGCCTGTCCCCCACCAGTGTTGGGGGAAGTCTTTTCTATTTGCTTATTTAGTGGAAATAGTGCATACCGCTAAATCCACTTTAGGAATTAACTCTGAAACAGAAATATGACTCATACAGAATTCACAACAGCAACTGTCAGATTTCTCCAACCTGTGCCATACTCACAATCTTTGTGGAGAGTAGACCCCTACTTCCTTTCTTCTTCATTAATATTTGCCCTTTAGTTGCTCTCTGTCTCTAAATCTTAGAGAACATTTGTGAAGGCCTTTGAGGCTACAGGAAGTAGTATTTTTTTGTGTAACACAGTCTATATTTGATAAGGACACAATTAAGCAAATGATGTTTGAATCTAATAGTTTACTATTTACCGTTTAACTTGTTGAGGAGGTAACAAAAGCTATTGAATAAAATAAGGGAAATACGGACATCACAAGAACTCTGATTTTTTAACATCCATTTTACATTAAAATAACTGTAATAAACTTACTAATATTCATGGCATCATCTTAAATACATATATATCACAGAGCACTTTAACATAGTATTAATGATACCAGTGTATCAAAAGTAACAGCATCAAGCTCACAATTAGCTCTAAGGTTCTTGTTGCAATCTAATTGTTTTTATACTGAAGATTCATAACTTTATTGAAATAACCTGATTTTTAATACAGTTTCTGGTACAAATGTCTTAGTTTGGTACAATTCACATTACAATACTCAAACTTAATTATCACAGAGAAATTAAGAGGTTTTTTTTTTTTAAAGATGAGGCCTTAGATTCCCCCTCTAAATAGGAATTTAGTATCCTCATGACATTTTGAGCAATAGTCATATATAATCTGCTGCAATGCTAATTAATAAGTTTAAATTCTTTTATGCACCATAGCCAAAGATGAAAAGTGACATTGCACTCTATATTGTTCACTATAATAGGAAATACACTTAACAGTACACTTGATAGACATACAGTTCAAAGCTTAATCCCTTGAATTTGATTGTTTATTTTATGGAATAAAAACTTTTTATACATACTGTTAGAGTGTTTATATTGTATTTGGCAAAACTACTTTCATAAGTAATTCTGTGGTGCTTGTTAAATTAATTTATTCATTGATTTTTAAGTCTTTTCCAAATACCTTCAATATACGATATCAACATCTTGTGGCCGTTTGATTGCTTAATATCTGTTAAAAGATTAGAAAATGTGTGCATATGTGGGTATGTGTACTTTATCTAAAATAAAAGGTTGCTTACTTTGCAATATATCTTTTCTTTGGGTAATTCTTTCACTATTCATGAAACATGACAGGTCAACTAAATTGGATTATGTAGGATAAAAGGCTCAAAGGATAACATTGAACAGATTTCAGCAATATCGCCACAATTTGACAGCATAGCATAATGAAAGAGCCTTTTAAGCCATGCAGATATTGTTTTAAATCCCAGTGACATTACTTAAACTCCAAGCCACCACTTATTAAGCTGCAAAATTGAAAAGCTTTTGTGTGTGCTTATAGTCTGTGGGAAGATGAAACAAGATATGCTTTTATATTTAGCTAACTCTTTCCCATCATCTTCTTTTAATATGTGTTCTTTAGACTCTTTCTTTGCAATACTGAATGAGAAATTTTCAATGAATCAATAAAGCATTTATCAGGAAAAATATCAGAGATTAAAAAACATGGTGGGGGAGATTATCTAATGCATAAAGGGGTGTATCATCCTGGTATCAAGGGGTTTCTCTAAAACACATGATAGTGAGCATCTTGCTTTCTTAATATATATATGTATATATATATATATTATGTGTGTATACATATTCATTTATTTATATACTAGTAAAATGTTTAAAAAACAAACCAACATTCTAAGAATAGTACAGTTACAACATTTTTATCGCAAGTGATACAATAAAAATCAGTATTCATACTTCTCATGCAAGTAATAAATAAGAAGACATCATTCAGAAAATGAATCAATGATCTAAAAATATAAGAGAAAATTCTTTTTATCAATAAACACATGAAAAGTTGCTTACAATTTCTGAAGTAAGATTTACACAAAATGTGGATCATACATTTATTATTAATTTTAATTCCTAGGTTATCTATATAGACTCCAGGTAGTCATCAAGCCAATAAGAGAGAGCTGGGAGTTGAAAGAGACATATTGAGACATTATGCTTGTGTGAATATGGGTCAGGAAAGGACTATACAACTCACAGATTTTACAATGGAGAAAAAACCATCAGACAAGAAATGAATAAGACTTTTAGAAGATAAATTTTGGTGCTAGAAGGTAAATACTAGAGTCTTCTGATCTTTAGAATCAAAAGGTTGGTGTGTTTTTTAATACTAATTTGATAGATTAGTAATAGGAATCTAATGCATGCATGTTCGTGTTTTGGGCCTTTATTGCTTAAGTTAAGGAATGATTTAATGTATTATGCAATTTAATAAGAACTACCCAGAGTTCATGACTTATGTGGAACCTGTGTCCATCAATGTAGCTGATAGTCTCAAGGCAGAGACTTCAGTTTTGGATCTCTCTTGAAGATCTCTCTTTGTATCATTGTCATCATAACAGAACAAACCTGATGAAAAGAATGGAAACATAAGAGAGTTATTAAGTGCCAACACCAACAATACTTTAATTTCACAGATAGGCTTTAAAGTTGCATGTTATGGTGTATTGGTCAAAAAAAGGGCTAATCACATTGACATTCTGCCTTTTCTTATTTTCTCTCCAGTTGTGTCTTAAAGAGCAAATATGCTCATTGTACGAGTCAGAACAAGATTTATTTCTCTATTAGTGTAAAAGTTCAATATTCACTTTAAAACCAAGATGTTCATTCTTCTTCACTTGCAATATACTGATAGTAATCACTGAAAGCTTTACAAATCACATGTTCCCTAGTAAATTGGTTAATACATGCAACTAAAAAACAAGTGTAACATTTTTCCACGTAAAGTCTAAGTCCACTCTGACAAAAGTAATCAAAAAACTTGAGCCTCACAAGTGGCTGGGCTATGTTTTGGAAGACGTTTAAGAAACATATGAGAAATTAAATGTAAGTAGACAGAATGAAATATCAACTCATAACATCTAGGAGGTTATTGAAAATTGGTAGCCAAAACATCTGTACTATGTTAAAATAAATGCTAAACTGTCTCACATGGAACATATGCCATAATTCACAGCAAGGTATCAAAGTATTACCTAGACTATGTGTTTGGGAAAATGAAAACACTGGGAGTCTAAAGAACTGCAAAGCTGAAAAGTTACTGAAGAACATTTTGACAGGTCACCTCAGACAATAATCAAGTAAGGGACTGAATGGTAAGACAAAAGTATATAAAATGGTATTGTTATCATGTTTAATAGAAAGGAAATAGGTAGAAAAGCAAGTCTTTTATTTTTGTCCTAACAGAATTACAAAAACTGTCTTTATGACACATGATTTTTTTTATTTTAGGCAGTTTATTCTAGAACATCGTGTGCAGCCCAGGCTGGTACTGAACTCACAATCTTCATGCTACAGCCAACAGAGTGCTAGGATTATAGGCATATCCTATCATACCAGTTTTATTAGTCAGGGTTCTCTAGAGGAACAGAATCAACAGAATGAACTGTAGTAAACATAAAGGGGATTTATTGGGTTAGCTCATGACAGTCCCACAATAGCAGCGTGCACACCCAAGGGTCAAGGAACCAGTTGTAGCTCAGTCCACATGGCTGGATGCCTCAGCAGTCCTAATCCAGCACTGACAGCCTAAAGGCTGCCTTGGGAGCCACTGGTCTTCAATTCAGGTTGGAAAGCTGAGGAAGCTAGTTTCAATGCTGACAAAGAGATCAGACAAGCACCAGCAGCCATGCAGGCAGGCAGAGAGGCAGACAAGGAGGCAGGGAAGAGAGAGAGAGAGAGAGTGAGGAGTTTTCTCCCCCTTTATGTAGCCTTAGGGTGGGGTCCTGGAACACTATCCCAGGCTTAATGGCTTCCTGAGTCTCTGGAATTTCCTTCCTGCACTGCCCATACATGAAAGGATGTTTACTTCTAGTTTCTCTGAAGTTCCTTACATCTTGCCCCCTACTTAGAGGCTGCCTTTCTGTAAACATCCTCAGAGACCCACCCAAGAAAATTAAAAAGATCAAGTTGACAACAAAACAAACCATCACACCCACCTTCAAAGAGGTCTTAGTCCACAGTCTCAGAAAATATGTTAGGTTGAATTCAAGGCCCTAAGTATGGGATACATGAGATGTTTAGACTTAGGAAGGAGGTAGCCCATTATGTATTCTAACATTTGAGCATGTAAAAGTGGCCTACATCCTTTCTAGAAGATAGCACCCTCCATAACCATTTAGGTAAGAGCCAATAATGTTATGACAAATTCACGTGGTAAACATTCTTTCAGTACTTCTCCAAAGCAAATTTTCCTAGTCAAGGAGGAGTGCCCAAGCAGCAGAACATAGGAGCAAATACTCAGCTTTTGAGGCTAGCTGGATTCAGAATCGTCGCCAAAATTAATTCACGCCAGTTGTCTTTATAGTACAATTCTACCTTCTAGAAATATCGAACAGACCAAAGGAACCCAAATATCTTCACACTCTATTGAACATAAGTAAGGTAGTCTATATGTTATTATGTCATGTAACCACAGAAATAATCAGACAGCAGGAAATATTTTAATACTTCCCATACATAGATGACATATGTGACAAATGATATAATCTCAAAATTGAAGAACTTGACACTGGTGAAGATCTTGCAACTGTGAACCCAAGTTCATTGCTTGCCACTCAAGAGGGCTGATGCCTCCAAAACACATTAGCGAGTCAAGGAAAAGTGTCTATTTGGAAGCCTAGCAGACCACACAACATATTGGCAGGTATAGGACTCATACGGGGAATTAGGTTGCTATCAAGGTGACCAACAAGGGATTACCAAATTCCAGGGCAGTACCAGGTATTCAGGCATCTGCCTTTCTGATTTATAAGCTACTGTTATCTCTAGGATATTGGATGTTCTTGGTTCTGTAATTTTAGAGAAAAGTTACTGATTATAAAGACTTATGACTCATGCTGTGTTTTCTTTTTCCCAGGAGTAGTTAATTCTGCAATAAATTATTCAGAAAATGCAACTTCTCCAGGGAATATTGGGTTAGCAATAGCAAAAAAACTATTTTTCCCCCAGAGGATTGGCAGAGATAGAGAAAAGCAATTTTCTCCCAGAGAAGAGAGGATGGCAACATTCCCTGAAGAAGATTTTTTAGCTCTGTCAGGTGACTTCAAGTGTCATGTTGCAACATAGCTAGTGGAAGATTAACGTTTTGCTCAGGTGTGTGACTTCTCAAATTAGTGGCTTAAAAAAAAATCTAGTAAAAGCAAATAGAGCCCGAGGGTTTGTTTAGTTTTCCTAATGGAAATAATATTACTCATACAGTGTTCTTGGGAATACTAAGACTTGTTTTCCAGACACAAGAGACATTGTTGTAGTTTGTACCTCCTATCATTATGAAAGAAGTAATTTGGAAATGCAAGGGATTCCAACTAGATATGTAAGTTTGACTATACGCCAACAGATGCCATTAAAGTCTAAATATTCAGGAGAGGATTAATTTGTAGGAAAGAAATTCAGGTTTCCAAAAATTGAGATTCCAAATATTATTCATACCAATGGATTTAGTCAAACACACACACACACACACACACACACACACACACACACACACACACACAAAGAAGGCAAGATGATTACTACAAATGAAAAGTTCATTGAAGTCAAGAGGAGAATTTAGAAGATAATGAAGGGAAGTATAATGGAAACCCAGGAACAGATGGCTGAAATAATTCCAAACACATAAGTCAAGTGTCAGTACAGGTAAAAATGCATACATATATTGTGTTTAACCAGCATAGCTCCATTAGGCCCTTTAGGTCTAATCAATAATGTATACATATAAAGATGCGTCTTTCTGGATATTAGCTAATGGGAAAGCAGGGATAGATATAATAGCAAGGAAAGAGATGAGGGAAAATGGAATTGAGTGATTTAAGTAACTTAAGTAACTTAGCACCACAATGACTCAGGGAAAAAAATCACATTACTTTTGGTCATAATTCTGTGTATCTTTAGAGAAAATAAATCATATGAGTTTAGAAAAAAATAATTTCAAGGCAGTCTAAACATTTCTATCTACAGCTTTAATGGAATTGGACTACTTAAAATATCACAAAGAAAAAAGTAAGTTACTATTAATAGTGACTGAGACTATTCATTTTAAGAAAAAAAGTGGTGGAGGCTGAGGAAACAGCTCAATTGGTTAAGTCCTTACCTTTCAATATAATGACCTGAGTTAGATCCCCAGAACTCATGTAATAATGACGTGTGTGGTAGCATGCCTTGCGATATCATCATTGGAGATGTGTGGCTTATGGTTAGCCAGTGTCCCCAAACTGGTAAGCCACAGGCCAAGAAGACACTGTATCTCAAAAAAAGGACTGAGTACCTGAGGAACAACACTTTGACCTTTACATGTACCTGCATCCACACAGTTGCCCCTTGCATACTGCAAGAATATACACAACACACACAGAGAGAAAAAAAGAAAACTTATAAAATCAAACACTGAAGGAAAAATATTCTTTATTTAGAATTAGAGTCATCAAAATGAACTTATTTTCCCATTGAAAACATCTTGTTTGTTTCTATATTTTGGCTATAATAAATCACTTTGTATTACAAAAAACAAACAATGAACTTATGATACTTAAAGCCTTATAAAATACAGGCCCTCTGTTAGTAATAAGTACTCCTAAAACTTAAAAACCTTAACATTGGTTTTACATATTTAATTAAAATAAGCCAGGGCTCTGGACACAATCCAAGGTTAAAGCAGAGGAAAACAACACGAGACAGGGCCTTTTGTTGTACGAGAAAACAAAGATGCCTAATTCAGAAGGTTGGCAAAAGTATAGAAAAGTCCATTGAAAGAACTTTTGCTGGACACAGTTAGAATCACTAAGTCGTCCAAGTGACAGCCCTTGAAGGTGAAACAATAAATGGAAATCTCAAAGTGCACTTGAGCGCTGCAAAGAGGGAGAGGTAAGAGAGATTTACATTATGCACAAAATACATCAGAGAAAAAAGTATTTGCTAAATAAATTTTGAATGAAGGCAAAGACTTACTGGATTATTGTCCTGCTTACATGCAGGGAACAAATGATCTCTAAAATGATGGCTCTATTCTTTAAAAAATACAAAAGCATTAATTGTCATGTATTTCATTGTGCCAAAAATTAAAGGTTAAGATCTTGATACATAATTTCTAAACTATTTGCATATAATTACAGGACCAATTCAAAATCACTTATATATTTTCTACTTGTGAAATCTCATTACTGTTAAGGAATACAAATATAAAGTATAAGATTTAATAAAAAAATCTTCTAGATATTACAAACTAAATTGTAAAGTGTTTAAAATGATAAACACTTATCACTACAATTTAGTCATTAATTTACTATAAGGATATTTAAAAAGTCAATATTTCTATCTTAACAGAATGATTTTTAATTTTTTAAAAATGTGGCCACTTTCATATATATATCCAATGCAGTTTGAGCCCACTCTTCCATACTTACTGTCACCCCACTTTCTCTCACTAAAACCTTTCTTCTCTCCATTTAGCCCTCATCCTATTTTTCATCCTATTTCATGCCTTGCCCCCAGGAAGTAAATTAGGGACACTGTACATGATCACAGATGTGAGGTTGCTGACAGGATGGCTAACCCACCAGTGGCTACACTACTAAAGGACATGGCTCTCTCTCTCCCAGCAACCAATACCACTTAGCATACATGCACTGTGGTGGTTTGAATGTACATGCCTCCATGATCTCAGGTGTTTTACATTAAAGCTTCGTACTTAATCCTGAGCTGTTGTATTGTTTGAGAGGTGGAGCCTTTCTGGAAGAGTTGTGTTTAGGGGGCAGACCTTGGCAATGAGAGTTCACACCTACTTTTGTGTTTAGAACTAGCACACACATCTTTGCTTCTCTCTCTGCTGCCCATGTATGATGAAGTGAGCCAGCTTCGAGGGCCATCATGAAGCTTCCCCTTGAAACTGTCAGCTTTCCTCTCCTAAGCTGTTTTTGGTCAGGTGTTTTGTCCCAGCAATCAAAAAGTGCAACATGTACACAATGTGGTTTGGTCATATTACCCTGCCATTACATTTCCAGTGACTTTCTCTTCTGTTTGGATGATGTGTTTTGAACTTCTCCATCATCCATGTTGAAATGTTGATGAGCTCAGTACCATGCAGGTCTTATTGCAGGAACAACTGTTGCAAGTTCATAAAGTGACCACCATACCTGGCTTCTAAAACTACATGCACTTCTAAGACTATAATTTTTTTTTCGATCAGACAACTAACAAGAAATTTTAAGCAATGTATTAAATATATGTATATATTTTTCCTGAGAATATATATTAATTTGTTTCACAGTCCAATGTCTTTGAAGAGCCAAGCAAATTTTAGCTCATTATTTTCCATTTTATAAATTTACTCATTTATTTTAGCATAAAATAGTAAAAAAAAAACCTGGCTGGGGAGATTTCTCAGTGATTAAAGACACTAGCTTGTAAGGTATGCTGGCCTGGGTTTGATTTCCCAGTAGCACATTCTGCTAAGTAAGTGCACAAAGTGATGCATGTGACTAGAGTTCATTTGCAGTGGCAGGAGACCCTGGTGTACCGTTCTCTCTTTATCTCTCTCTCTCTCTCTCTCTCTCTCTCTCTCTCTCTATCTATCTATATCTTTCACTATATCTCAAAATAAATAGATTTTTTAAAAAAATAAATATTAAATGATGAGGAGGAAAATAAATGAAGCATATGTGGAGACATAAAATTATAACAAATATATAAGTAAATCAGAACTAAACTTGAAACTGAGATAAAATAGCTGCAAAAGACATGAACAGGACAGAAATAGGAAATACTTATGGCAGCTGATTGGTAGAAATGTCTTTAAAATAAGGTGGAAAGTATGTGAGCCAGATTCCTAATGTCGGTCTCCAATCTCCTTATGCATGCACACACAAACATGTACCCCAAAACACACACACACCCCACACAGACACACTCACACAAATATTCATTTGGTTAGAATACAAGCCTTCACTAAAGCTCTGGGTTTTGTTTTTTTTTTTACTACAAAACTCTTGTCGGCACAAAATGCTCCTATTAAAATCATCACCTCCGGTTCAGAAGTTTCACATTCTTTTTTCTCCCTCACCCTCTCACTCATTAGTGTTAGTGTTCCAAGCCCTGATTTTTGAAACTGTTCCTTTCTCCATCTGTTTTGCACTCATGGCCTTTGCAATCATGGTTCATCTCATGTCAAAAATACCACCTATAGGGCTATGACTCCCAAATATGGCTCTCCAGACTTGAGCTCTCTCTGATCTCAACTTACTGTTGATTGCTCACACAGTCACAGACACGGCAAACTTATCATATCATGAAACGAAATACTGGAAGCCAACTCTAAACCAATTCTAGGTGAAAGGAAATTCTCTAATTCCTACCAGCTGAAGCAAAATAATTCCTGAGTCCTTACTTTCTTTTATTAAACATTTCAAATACATAAGCAAAACTGTTAGTTATACTTGGAAAACATGTCCAAACTATTATACTTCTCTACCAAGTAATTTCTTACCAGTTTTGGATTTGTGCATTCTGCAATTTAATATGTTATTGATTTTTGAGTTAACAACCTTTTCAGTTCTAATTTTCTCTCAGATTTGCCAGTGCATTTCTATTAATCATTAATTAAATGATTAATGATAATTTTCTTTTATTTATCTTTAATAGATTATGAGTAGTCTCCTAAATCATTTAAATTATTTGTTTAACTTTTAGTGATCTTGATAAGACAGTCAATTTCTGTTGACTATATTCTTCATGTTAGGTGGACAACTGTGATTTTCACTTTTTTTTTTCTTTTTGAGAGTCTTGCTCTAGCCCAGGCTGATCTGGAATTCACGATATAGTCTCAGGCTGGCCTTGAACTCACGGTGATCCTCCTATCTCCAGACATGCTGCTTTGTTTTCTTATGTGAGAATTCTGTGGATGTAAGTTAGGGAAAATTTTCTGCAAAAACAAGCCAGATTTTTTTGGTGGTTGGAGGCCCCACACTGAACAAGCTTCACATTTGTCAAGGATTCAGTCTCATAACAAGATCTGAGACTCAGCCTCTCCACCTTGATTCTGCTCAGAATTCAGCCATCAGATCACTATGTAATAACTATTTGTATGACAATTATATGTATTTCTAAATATTTTAAATGTTTAAATATTTTATTTTTATTTTCAGAGAGAGAAAGACAGGGTATGAATGATGAGAATGGGCACTCTGGAACCTCTTGTTACTGCATGCTAACTCCTGATGCATGCGCCACTTTGTGTATCTGGATTTACATAGGAACTGCAGAATCAAACCTGGGTCATGACCTTTGCAACCAAGCATTTCTAATCACTGAGCCATCTCTCCAACCCTGTGCTTGCAAGTTTTAAGGAGTCTGCATATAAACTGAATATGTTACAGTGATAGAATGCCTGATGATCTTAAACTATTTTCAGCTAGACTGTTAGATAGCACCAGAAAGAAAAAAAAATTAGGACTATAAGTATATATTTTTGCATAATTTTAGCAGCAATAAATGAGAGTCACAATGGAAAGACATTGGAAAAGTGAGCTTTGAAGTACTCTAAGTTGACATTTTGACCACATGTATGTTTATTTAAAAAATCAACATTGTGATCACGCTTATGACATTAAAATACACTGGATGATAATTCTTTCAAATCCTCTTATATAATCTAAGATATTTAAGAGCTAGGTAAATGAGAAAAACTGTTTACTTCCATTAAGTGACCAGGGAATCTGTGATGAGCTGAGGACAGTAATGTTTGCAGAGCTAAAATAATGATCAAATAATTATGTAAACATGAAAAAATAACAAAATCTGACTTGGGAGATATACCTTCTATTAGTTATATTTTGTTCTCTTACTGTGCTCTGTAGTACATTTCAAAAACTGCCCTTTAAAAAGTCTTGTACTTTAAAGACTGATCCTTGTTTGATTTGTCCTGTGCCTTTTACTAATTCAGGATAAGACTTCCTAGTAAAGTATTTAAAAAACCCAAAGTTCATAAAT